>JABVXU010000463.1:0-42192 GCA_013365365.1 Cruorifilaria tuberocauda
CCTGAAAATTATGAATGTAATTTCGATGGCAACAAAAATTAGTGAAATTCTCTAAAGTCGTTCTTAAATGCAAAAAATAAAGCCTATTATAGCCCTAAGTAGGCTACTCCTTTGAAATTAGCTTAGAGTACTTAGAAAACAAGTTAAAATGTAAAATTTTCCGTAAATGCATTTCTTTAAGAATAAATAGATAGACTCTCACAATTTCACTGGTAAATAAATTGACTGAAATCTCAAATTTTATGGAAATAGCTTTTTCAATAAAAAATTTGATCAATTTTTTTGTAACTTTCATATCTTTCGAAAACTTATTGAAAATCAAAATTTTAAACAACTTGATTACGTTTGGTCGATATGATCGCTAGACATACAACCATTAAAATTGAGATTTCAGTGTGATCCGGAAGATTCCGGAAATGTATGCTTGAAGTTTATAATTCAATATATTCAGAAGTAATCAATTCGAAGCTAATATTTTGGAAACTTTAAAGTGATACACTTACAAACAACAGAAGCAGCTATCAGTCGGTAGTATCATCAGTGAAAATAGCGCCAAGTAAAAATATACCAAACGCATAGCTTCAAAATTCGACGCTTTTCGTCACGTTGCTTCCACTGAATTCACAAGAAAGTCTAGTTAAAAATTCGTTGTTAAAAAATTTCAACGAAGTTCTGTGGGTGAGACACTTTTATAGTGCTTCAATAAAATGTAAGAAAACAATTGAAAAGGGCAGGAAATAACGAAGGTAATTAAAAAGGAAAAAAGCAAAGGTAACAGATAAGGCATTTATCATCAATAGTGTTGAACAAACACTACCATTTCAATTTTGGTTTTTTAGGCAATTTTTTTTCTCTGAATTTTCTTCAACAAGCCACATTGAACTTTTTATTCTTTTGTTTGAATTTCATCTAATAGAGATGAATGATAATAAAATTTGAGTAAAGTTTTCCACATAAGTACATTATCTGGTGAAACTGTTTGCTTTTTTGCATAAAGATCTTAGTTTCAATTTGCTGTAGAAAATTATTAATTAAATTATGAATGGAATAATTTCTAATATTATAAGGAAAAAGAAATGAAGGCAGAAAATACATTGTAAAAAATGTTGAACTGAAAATTTTATCACTTCCATTTATCTCTATTTCACATATCATTTTGGATAAAAATTCTTCTTTTGCTTCGAAAAACAAATTTATGATAGTATGAAAATCAATTTTCCATTTAACTCATCTTTTTATTCAACAAATGTTTATAAGAAACAGCAAATTATATAAATTGAATATATTTTCTTCGTGCTTTTTCATCAAATTTTTCTAATTTTCCTCTTCCATTTATCTATTCATTTCAGTTTTTTTTCTTACTTCATATAGATAATTTGATATTTGCATAACTGCAGCGCAAATAAAAACTCCAGTTATGACATAAAATCACATTATTGTTGAAACATGGAGGATACTATGGTAGGTTTACATCTGATTCTCTTAGTAAACGAAATTATACAGCAATTATTTGTGATAGAAATTGTAGCCAACGTCGTATGAATTGCGTACGCTTACGTAGATTATGTGACGTGAATTTATTTTGGTTTAATTGTTTCACTTAACTATATAGCAAAAAATTCAGAGATACTAAATGCAAGTGTGAAGAAATATTTAACATTTATATCCATAAATTTGGAAGAAAATTGCTCAATTTGTTATTTAACTTCAACATCAAATGATATAAGTTTTTCGAGGTTCAAATACATGAGCAAAAGGTCAGACTCAGGTGTGTATGTGATACATTACACTCACTTCGTTATCATTTATTTAATCAATAAAAATACCTTTAATTGACAATTCGGTAATGATCTAATTATAGTGGTAGCATTGCGATTAAAAAAATTAACTGTAATATGTTCGTGATGCAACAATTTTTCCGGAATGATGAGGAACCATTCTTATAATTTAGTATATAGTATATCATTTAATTACATCCTGAAAGAGATACTAATACCGGATCCCCTCATCCAAATTTGGACTCAATAAGAGGAAAAGATATTCATTATAATTATATCCATCATAAGCTGCTATCTGCACGTAAATTTATGCGTGATAGAACTAATTTGAGGAAATGCACGACGTGTTTTGCTTTGAAGATAACCACGTCCAGTATCTCGAGAATTAGCTGCGAAATTTGAGCTATTCTTGACCTTTGAAGGTCATTGTTTCGCTCTTTTTTCGCTATTTAGACTTAAACCAGTTACGCGCACTTATTTAAGAGGCCGATAACGGATCTTCGATTTTCCACGTTTCGCCTTAGTTTTTTCATCTCTATAAGTATTGGAGCTGCTTGATAAATTGACTTGTTACTGCATTGCTTCCTATAATTATCTCTATATTGATCTGACCAATTCATTGTTTAGATCTAAAATAAAAGGAATACAGGAAGCAAACGTTAAATAGTTTATATCGCCGTTATTATATCGATAATGCTTTACTTGTTAGAATCAACCTTCTGTAACTTTTGCTTAAATTCAAACAGGAATTTTAAGCTAACCAGGGAAAATGGCAATGATGAATTTTACTTCGAGTGAACAAGTTCATTTTATTTTACTTAATAATAAAAGAAACTTATCGGTGTGAAATAATACAATAAAGTACAAAGAACCACTTCATTTACTATTTTTTCACTTGTTTTTTCCGATTTACAGTGATAATCGTCTTTACATTGTCATTTTCTTACATTGTGTTTTTGTTATTAGATGTCAACTTCTGATCTGCGAGAACGTCTTCGTAAATTAGCGGAACGTACTGCTAGGGAGTTGGAAGCTTGTCAAAATAGAAAAGAACAAAGGGACCAAAGTACGCAGAGTATGTCTTTGTTCATTTCATTCCTCAATTTCTGGTGTTTCAGTCCGAGTTTTTAGATATGTTACAGCATCTCATAATAAAATCTTACTGAGGGCCAAGCAAAGTTGAGAGAAAAGAAAATTGCTGTCCGAGATCTGTTGGGAAAAAGTATCATTCTCTTTACTGTAAAGTCTATTTCTTTTGAAGGGAATGTTATGAAAATCACCTTACATGATATCAAATTGTCGGATATAAACTTTTTTCCGAAAAACTAAGAATCTAATTTCAGCCATTTCCACATAAAGTTATGCGTAGGAAGTGGTTCATTTGTAGGTGATGGCGATAAAGAAAACAGTGTATTCACCGCGCCCACAAATACTCGCATGACTCGTACAGTTCCGACCACACTGCTGGAAAATATTAAAATGGTCAAAACTCCGACTATTTTAGACCTTGCAATACAAGATTCATCACAGGAACCGAATATCAGTATAGAACCTGCAGTAGCGTGTACTTCAATCATCAGTAATGCAAAAAACAGAACTTCTGGCACTCCTGTAGAACCCATTATTACAGCTTTTAAATGTATGTTTATTTTTTCTAATTTAACATATAGAATTTTTGATGGTTTATTCAAAACAAAACTGAGATATATTAGGATATTGATTTTAGAAAAAGAAATATGACATATATGACGTCCCTGAGTTTAATTGGAAATTTATTTGGTTTGTCTGTCATTTTTGACAAAATTTTTGCGCACTAATTCAGTTTTTCTTTAGGACCAGTAATTAATTATCGGTATAATCCCGCTCGCAAATATATTTTCAGCTCCGGACGGAATTGAAAGAGCTAGTGATTCTGTTGCTAGACGGAATAGATCAATCACCAGATCAGCGGAGAAGAACAGGCAAAAGCGAACTGCTAGTGCACATATTGTAAGGAGTACATTTCATAGTTAAAAGCTTATAAATATATCTTTTTTCTTTTTCAGTTATAAAATAAAGGTGTCAAAAAAATTCAAATTCTTTACGAAAAACGCTGAGAGCAGTTATCAGGAGATCTAATTTAAGGAGCAATCAGCGGGTCCAAATAAGGATAGTGTAATGACACCGGCAGGATTACGTCGTTCAGAATCTGCTTCCAGTACTCGTCCAAACCGTTATATTTATGTGAATAATCATGCATATATTGTTATCGATTTATTGGGCAAAGGAGGCTCCAGTGAAGTTAGATTTTTTGTAATATGTTCAGCCTTCATAAATGTCTTTAATCTAGACTTATTCGAAAAGGTTTTCTTAGTAATTATAATTGCTTTTAAAAATATTTCTGACTTCAACTGATTTGTTTTAATTGAAAAAGAATAGATTTTATTCATTCAAGGTTTATCAAGTATTAGACGAGAGAAAAAAGAAATTGCGTGCTGTGAAATGTGTTGATCTGTCCGAAGCTGATTATTCTTGTCGCAGCGCCTATTTGAACGAAATCAAGCTGTTGCTTAGTTTAAAAGACACTGGATGTGTTGTGGAGATGTCTGACTAGTATGTAATTTTAATGTTAGTAAAAACTATTAGATAAAAGGTATAAATTAATGAACAAAAATAAATCACATGCATGGCTCTGGAAGTTTTCCTTTGTATCATCGTAGTTAATTTTTTTTCAGCGAGCTTCGTGGTGATTTTTTGTATGTAGTGATGGAAAAAGGTGATACCGATTTGGCTACTTTTTTGAAAACTCGGAGGAATCAAATTGATGATATATTTATCAGATTTTATTGGAGTGAAATGTTGAAATGTGTACGTACAATCCATGAGAAAGGTGAGCAAGAATTCATTTGTCTTTTTTTTATAATAGGATAATTTTTTTTTAACTTCCAGGTATTGTCCATTCTGATCTCAAACCAGCAAACTTCCTTCTTGTCGGCGGAAATCTCAAATTGATCGATTTTGGAATTGCATCTGCCATTCCAATGAATAAGACATCAGTCATAAAAGATACGCAAATGGGAACGCTATCTTATATGCCACCAGAAGCTATTGCGGGTTCGAGTACTTCAGTACATAATGGAAAAG
Source organism: Cruorifilaria tuberocauda (assembly GCA_013365365.1). Classification (NCBI taxonomy): domain Eukaryota; kingdom Metazoa; phylum Nematoda; class Chromadorea; order Rhabditida; family Onchocercidae; genus Cruorifilaria; species Cruorifilaria tuberocauda. Next base: position 4,902 of record JABVXU010000463.1, read on the forward strand.
AAATTTACAAGGTAAGTTTTGCAAATAGTTCTGTCTATTGAACTGGTAATTGAAATAAATGAAGGTTTCAACTTTTGTTGCTAAGACAGGTTGGTATTTAGTAATACGAATTTATAAAGATAAGAACACTGTCGTGAAATGGAGAGCGAAATGTAGTCTCCTACATAGGGAGAGAACGATATTCAGAAATAGGTGAGAGACAGTTTTTGTTTGTTGACTTAAAACTTATTCCACAATTCACAAAGATGTTTTAGGTTCGTAAGAAATGTGATGTTTGGGCTTTGGGATGCATATTGTATAACATGGTCTATGGACACACGCCGTATCAAATGTGGGCAAATCCAATTCAAAAAATGCATGCTATTTTGAACAAACCAATAGTTTTCGAGAAAATCGAGGATGCTGATTTAATGGATGTTTTGAAAGTTAGTATTCTTTTAATTCTTCCATAGGATTTGGACATTTGTTCGATATGCCTGTTTACTCTTTTTTTTAATACGCTTTCAGTTTTGTTACTGTGAAATGCCTTTTTTCTAGCGATGCTTGACAAGAGATCCTAACCAACGAGCTACTGTTGAGGAGTTGCAGAAGCATCCATATTTAACGAGTAATTATTTAATTGTGCTCTATGAAATTACATTTCAAATTCTTGTTTTTCTTTGTAAGAATCAAATGAGGAATAAAAGACGGTTTCGATTCACTTTTAGCGGTCCTTAGGGACAAATTTTCTGCTCTTTTAATAAAGTTTATCGTTTAAGGAAAAGTTCGTAAATGTATGGATGAATCAATATTGCAAGATGACAACGATTTAATAAAAGTGGCTGAAGATTTACGAAATAGCACACCGCGAACTTCAGCTCGAAAACTTCGTGATCTTATGCAACAAAGAAATACGAGGAAAGATGTAGGAACAAACAATTTCACTTGAATATAAATTTGTCGCATTTTTTCTGTATATTCTAGCTCTATGTTAGGAATCTAAATTAAGTTTAATATGTTTTTAACTATAAGAAAATAAGAGAGAGTAAACAAAAGGGAATTGTCATTATATTTTCTAAATAAACGTTAAATACGTGGAATTTAGGCTGTTGAAGATACATAGAAAGTGTGAGATATCGAATTGTACTTTGGATAAATATTAGTTTGAAATTAATAGGTTTCCACTTCTATTTAACTCTCTCAATCCAGTTTAGTTCTTGAAATTTTCCTTTCTGTCTTTGCTTTCTGTGATAAAAATCCGATTGTTAATGAAAAATTATACTTAGGGTAATTATCAATTATTTGTAATGATAGATTAGCATAGATTTTTCGTCCTTATGTAGATTTTTGGCCTGGGGTATAGATTTGTTTCCATTCTATAACATCTTCAATGCATTTGTAATGACTGCTCAATTTTCCTGAAAAATAGCCTAGAAGTTGCTTCCCATGCAAAAAATAATTGAAAATTTTATGTTATTTCAAATTATCCATTTGTTGATAAACTTCTTATTGATATGTTCTAATCGGTTACGTGAACTTGTTATGTCATGTCGCTATCAGATTTGATTAATATAATACTACTTGAATCTTTATAAATATTATATACTTTGGGAAACGTTTATCGCGCTATTTATTAAATTGAAACTACAAATTACTTTGATTTGAAAGAATAGAAAGGATCCAGTTATATATATGGAAATACGGCATGTTTATTAGTTCATCAGCATGAGATATAGTTAAATTAGAAGCATAAAAACTTAAATCCCCATCCATTGATTTCCGTTCAGATAATACGCTTTCAAGTATATTGTCTGAACAAAAATCGATAGATAGATAAGGTTAGGGGATCTCATATGTGACAAACATATGCTACTTTTGATTATAGATGTTTTTCTATTATTGAAAGGTTTTATCCAGCCAATAGTGCCTAATTTGTGATTAATTCTTTCTTATTTTAAGTTTCTGGCATCTCATTTCCATGATACTCTCCTTGAAATAATCTATTTCGATCTATATTATTGAAAAATATAATTAGCATATAACATATAGGTAGTTGGTTTAACTTGTTGATCAGATCACGGCAAATAGATGGTTTGAAACTCTGAAATTAGTGAAGTTGAAGGTAATATTCGAAAACTGTTCAATTCTTGCTATGGCTATATGTATTCATGCTTATTCTAGTGAATGATTGAATGCTTTGGTATTTCTGATCAGTAAGTGTTTAATCTTTTCATCCTGAATTTGTCTTCCAATTTATTAAAAGAATATGCAGTCTGACCACTTTCTAGTAATTTTTCGTTCCAAAGTAAAATAAGAGTGATGAAAACTTTTCATTTATAGTGCTAATTTTGATAATGTAAATGGGAAGTAGAAGTAGGAAATAAATGAGAACAATGAAAATCAATGCAAAGTTAAGATTTGGAAATTTCAATTGCTGGGTGGTAGTCATAAATTGATATTTTATATTAATCGTCTTTGATACTTTTTTGTTCAAAAGTATTCGTCCTTCCGCATGACTGATTAACTAATTAAAAGTAGGCTGCACTGCTGATAATTATATTGTTATTGTCATAATTTGAAGTCATTATTTTAAAGAGGATTCATGCTTTCAAAATGAAAAGCATTAATAAGTTTCTACGAAATTTCGTTTTTTCCCAAAATGATTGAAAATAGGAGGAAATTAAAAAATATTTTTAATTTACTTATAGTGTGCTCATTTATCCCAACTTTTCTTCCCTTTTATAAAAAAATCATGTTGGCATCCTCTATAATTGGATCATTTATTTTGACAAGAGAAAAGCGCCTGTATCAAGATGTGAAGTAAAGTTTAAAATCTGCTTCTTCAGTAAGAGAATACTTATTCAGAAGAAATTAAATTCAAAGTTCCACAGATATGTGATAGAAACGCAGAAATTATCTGTTTGCTCTAGCAGAACGTAGTACCTCAACTCCCATTATTGATTTACATGTTTTTTTTACACAGTATTTTTTTTCAGGATCAAATTGATCACTATCTAGCGTTAGCAGCATGAACAAAGGCCAACCAGATGAAGTTGGTAAGAAAATTTTTTCACTTTTCTGCTTCTTCAGCAGCTTCCATTAAATTCAGTTTTGTAGCAGTCGACATGGTGTGCAATTATATGCTACAGCAAAATCGACCATATAGTCCTGTTGATGTATGGAATAATTTACGACAAGAATATCCTAAAGCTGTAGGTTCATCCACTAAACATTGGTTTTTCCATAAATTTAAATAGGAATTAAAAATTTTTTAAATCTCAGTTATCCGAATATTCTATTTCTTCTAACTGCCTCATATTTTTTATAAAAAAGATTCTGATGACTTTCAGCAGATAATCAAATGCCTGGATATTGGGGTAGAACGGGGAATTTTACGAGAGAAACTTATTTCGAAACAGAAAATCTACTTCGCTGATCAGGTATTGAAAAAATAATAAAATTCAAGATGTATTTCGATTCTCAATAATAATTGCTGTGAATTGACCCAGAAAGAATTATTGCATAAAGAAGCTTTAGGGTATTTAATTTCAGTAGAAATTATTTCCAGAGTAAAATTGAAAAGTGTAACGAAGATGAGCTCCGGCTAATGAACGAGTCTATTATTGGAAAAAAGAGTCGCTTGAATGAACTCAGCAACGACATAAAAATCGCGAAGAATGGTAGATTTGAGTACCAGAATTTATTTTAATAGTTACTGAGCTGATTGTAAAGCGGAATATAGGACTCAGCATATGCATTTTACATAAGCAGTGTCATAGGATATTTTAATAAGGATTTTTCACGCTGTAGATGTTATTTAATCATATCACAGACTTTTTATTAATAAATCTAACTTATCGAGCAGAACCTGAAATTATAACTGATGACGAAGATTGGCTTTGAGTACTATTTCACAAATTCGTTTTTGTTTTTTGTATGCCAAAAATAAAAAATAACCAAAAAAACCAAAAGAACCACAATAAAATCGGTTTTTTTTATTTTTTGCTAAAATTTAGTTGTTTTCAATGTTAACTGAACTTTGTTTTTTTAGAGTTAAAAGAATATGGAAGCGCATTGAGCATCGAAGAAATGATTGTGTTGCAGACGACTTTGAAGGCACAGGTATCAGCATCTGAAGGTACAATCTGAAAGAATGTGATTAGAAACTGGAGTGATAGTCTTGATATTTAATGATCAAAAGTGATCTGAATGGCTATCTTTCTCATTTACAGATTTCTACAATAACGGTTTAAATCTGTTGATTTGTGCATTTTCAGATAAAGGAAATGGAGGAACAAATTAGCAACTTGGCGACTTATGCAAAGAAAGAAATTGTAAATGAGAAAAGAAAGTTAGAACTTCTGGCAAAGCAAGAATTTTATGCGAGAGAGTACAAGAAACGGAAGCGAATTGCAGATCAGATTGTTGATGTAATCTGTGAAAATACCAATACTTCGAAAAAGAAATTGATGGTAACTAATTATCCATCGACTGAGAATCTAATTACCAGTAAAGTATAATTAATTGATCTTGATATCATACCTGTTTTTGATCCTTGCAATTTCTTAAGTCTTAAATTAATAACAGTGACACTATAATAAAAGATCATTCCTGCAGGTTTGAAAAATAAAAAACAATAAGATAAGGCATATTTGCCATTTATACTATATCCATAAAATTTCAATTCTTCCTTAGATGAAGAAGTAGATTCTGATTGTGGAAGGATTTTTCAGGAAGATATGGGCCTCGAACTTGATTGAATGCCTGCTAAAATTACCTCTGAAGTGAGAATCTATTCTTTTTCATTTTTTAAGCTGTCATGTTCCGGCATCGCTCGATCAATAAATAAATCAGTGATTAAATTTTGTTATTCTATGGTTTGATTCTATGTGTATTACTACGAGTTTTATGTTGTTTTAACCGATTTATTTTCTATTTTTCTCAACTCAAATTAAGATCTGTATAGAATATGTAATAAAATTTGCCTTTTATTAGAAAAGATGCCGATTTCTGGCTTTTCCAATTTACACCTTTCCTATGTTGCAACGAATTTTGTAATATTTTTATGCTTTTATAATTTTGTTTCCAAGTTTTCATATTTTGCGCAATATTTTCAAAAAGATTTTTAATTTTACAAAATGCATTATTTTTAACTTAGAATTATTTAGATTTTACTTTCATTCTTCAAATTAATTAAATTATGGTTTGTGTAAAAATAGCAATACTCGGGCAATCTTGAAATTATTGAAAATTTTCAGCGAACATTTTGAAATTATTTTTGTTATTTAAAAATGCGGGAAATGGAAGTGGATGAAAATGATGTATTAGAGAATCAGACGCCGAAAAAGGATAACGGAACTACTCCATGGATGGCATCATTACCGAAGAATAATGTCGGCGATGTACGTGATATATCCAATCAAGCATTCTGGACTTTATCCAGTTGTAAAACAGGTTTGCTTAAAGCGTCCTTATGAACTCATCTTTCTACAATGAGTACTCGTGCTCAAACTCGCTTTCTCATAACACTTTTTAATCGATGAAACCAATAATTGAAGAAGGAAGCTAGTTTTTTTTCTTGCTTTCCAAAAATCTAGAGAATCGATGATAATCATTTTATATCAAAATATGAACAAAGTTAACAAGAAGGATTATCTTTTTATTTAATTCGTTTACTATTTTTTAGATGGATTTGGCATCCAGCAGCTATTAGATGATGATTTGGAACAATATTGGCAATCAGATGGCCCACAACCGCATACGGTCACAATAGAATTTAGCAAAAAAACAAATATTTCATATCTATTATTATATTTGGATTACAAAACTGATGAATCTTATACACCTAGCAAGTAAATTTTTTATTTTTGCAAACCTATTTGTAATGGAATTATCGACTATTATCTTAAGATGAAATAAAAGATAAGTGTTTAATAATTTAAGATTGAGTATTTCTTTCTTAAAAGCTGTTTTCGCAATCGTTTTATTCTGTAAAGCCATTCAGCAGTCTCTGATTGAAAAATTAACAATTTGATGAAATTGTAAGTTCTTATTCGAAACCTTGAAATTTATCTTAATCTGTGTGAATGTTATATCAAAACTATACTGATGATTTAAATACTTTTATGTTTCAAATCTTAGTAATGTTTTCTTTTCCTCATTAGGGTAGTTGTACGCCTCGGTTCATCAGTTCTCGATGTAGATGAAGGTTTAACAGTTGTGTTTTCTGAACCAGTTGGTTGGCAGGTTAATTTATCTTTTCTTCCTAAGTAAATATCATATGGTTCTGTGCTTTAAACATCTTTTTAGATTTTAAAAAATTTAATCTTTTAAAACAGACCTTCTCATCCTCATTTTTGTAAGTATTGAGATTTATTTTTGTTAGGAAAAATGAACCGCATGAAATGGCAGGAAAAGTTTAAATCCTCTTTTTTTAGGTTATTGATCTACGCGATGCTGATGGAGGCCCATCTCGAGCTTTCGTGTTGCAATTGCAAGTTGTCCAGAACCACCAGAATGGTCGAGATACTCATATAAGGTGTAGTGTTTACTTCTAAAGTTATTGTATTTTGGAATTAATTGCCAAGGTTTTTTACAGCGAAAAATAAATGATATACATGTTTTAATATGGTTAGTAGATGTAGTATTTATTCAAAACAATTAGATATTTTCATATTTAAAAAGTTGTAAGTTTATATTTTCTTAAAAAGTTACAAATCCTCTTTTGTTATTTATTATTTTATTTAATGCTGTAAAATTTGATGAAATTGAGAGAGTAGCAAAAGCATTAAATTCACTTGCAAGATTTCTTAAAAAGCTGACATATTTTCTTGAAGGTTAATCACAGAATTCTGTTGGAATATTTTGCTCATATGAGGCAAGTTCTCCGCCACTTCCTATTTTTACATATGATTGATTAAACTGTAAAGTTAGATAAGAAATCGGGAACGGTGAAATCACTCAATTAAATTGTTTGTGTTTATAGGCAAATGAGGATAATTGGACCAGCCCGCGCACGACTGGATACAGGCATAAAAACATTGATTAATGCTGGGACAAATATAAGCAATGTTCCATTAAAATTTACTTCTGAGAAGATTGCTCGATTCGCTAATATCCGCTGACGGTTTCACCAAAATCCTAACATTGTGAGGACATCAGTATAGGCATTATATCTAGAAAGGTGGAATACGAGACTTCGAACTCATTTTCTGTGCGAAGTGATATTTTGAACTGAAAAACGCATTTTTAAATGACTGAAATTTTTTTGTGGACTGGATTATTTTTGGATGCAGTTAACCTTTCGTTTCGTAACTTTTGGGAATTTTAACTTCTATTCTGAATTCCTTTTTTTTATTGTCTCTATTTTGAATCACAAATGTCACAGTTTTTTTGAAAATGATTCATGTACACATTTTTTCCTGTACTGGAAAGTGCAGAGAATGATCATATTCTACGCATTACATATTAGCGCAGTTATATTTGGATTAATTTCAAAATTTTTCTGATAATTTGAATTTCAGAATTTGAAAATTAAGGGAACATTTATTTAAGAATTCTTTTAAATCACGAAAAATGAGCTACATTTTGAAGCTAAGAAAATTTCTTTAGAGTTTGGCTATTTTCTTTGAATTTGAGGTTCCAATAGGCGTAAATGAAGAAATATGATGAAAGATGACATATATATTAATAATTCAAACAGCGCAGAAATCTTCATCGCTATACTCGAACGATTTTACTTTATTTTCTTTATATGAACTGTATCCCATTTTTTAGCATTTTTGAATAAAATTGTCAATATTATTTTCACTACTTCAGATTATAAACTATTCCACTGCTATTTAAAGGGATAACTGCGTATCAAATATTACTTAATCACTTAGAATTGATTAGATTGATGTATCATCGAAATTAAATTTTCAGCGAAGATTAATAAATGTATTTCTTGCACGTTTATCACATTTCATTATAAATGTTATCAATAAAGTGAGTAGATAGATGTACACAAAAATATCATCGATATTTGTGAATATTTCGTCCAAACAGTTCTATGGAACACACACTGTCATCGATGAAAGATTCTGCTTAGTTATTGAATTGTTTAACCGACTTCCTATCAAAATTGCTTCAAACTTCCTACATATTGCATTTTCTTTAATCCAAAGAAATTGCAATAAGCACCATTGTATCTTTTAATTAGATGATTGTCTTTGGGTAGAAGTAAATTAAATTTCATAGGATTGCTTTAATTCCAACTGTTCAGGCAATTGTAATAGCAGTAGCATTAGCATTGACAATAGCAGTTGCAGTAGTAGCATAGCAGTGATGATAAGAGATGGTAGCAATAGTCGTAGAAATAGAAAGATAGGTGTGAAGACAGTGTAAGAGTGAATGCATGAAGTGATATATATTCATCAATATAAAGAGGCAATTGACCTCTGAACCGTAGCCAATAGCAGACATTATGATGACTGTGTAAAATTCAGTGGACTAGCAATTCCAGACATACATACATTCCATACCTCACAACCTATTTTCCACTTTACTCATCATCGTAAACTGCGCTGGTACAAGTGCAAATGGAATTATTTAGAAGATTTCGAACTTTATCATTTTGTAAATTATCCCTTATAGTCTGTGTAACTTATTCATTATCATCAAGATCGACTCATCGCTTTTATTATAATTAATTATTATCGCTCACTATTTGCATTATCAGGTATCGCTATCAAGCGGCAAACAGGTGCTAAATCTCTTTTGCATACCATCGCTTTTAAAGCTTTTAATCCTATCGGATTCTATTTCTAAATTACTTACCACACTGTAACTTTCTCTTCCATTTGAAATACTTCTTGCAATGATTAGCAATATGAAATATGAAAGATTCATCCGCACTTGATACCTTATCATCTGTATTTATTGATATCACAATTATTTAATAGCCATACCATTTCCTTCCACACTTTTTAATTCTTTTTACTAAGTGAAAAACAGCAATTTCTATTCGAATGACAACTCTTCCTGTCATTTCTTTAAATTCAATAAAACATCTCTTTATCCGTAAGTTCATTTTTCCAATTTTCTTTTTGCTTCTTACCGATCTTTTAAGTTTCTCCCATTATATTAATGCTGAAAGGTATCATTTGATTCTGAAATAATACATAAATGTCGCTGTCTGAACGACAGTTAGTTGAATACAGTTCCTCTGAATATAAATATGTTCCTTTCAGCTCGATATAAACGAATTTATTCGCTAAACGAGTAAATATTATTTTTTTTTCTTATTGTTGTTATCTAATACGTTATCGATGATTCCCGGAGCATTAAATAGGTCATCAATAAGGTCAGCCTCAAATAAATTTGTCGAAAAGTCGACGTAAGTTATGAAGATAGTAAAATTCATAATTTGAGGATGGATGTATTGTAGTATGAATAAATTTAAATGAAAAGGAAGGATAATAAGCAAAAGCTTTTAATATCAATGATCGTTGCACTCACAATTTTTGTCAATATAATAGCTTTTTGAACTCATTAAACTGGTAACAATTTTATAGCCATTAACGACGATGAAATTTGGTTTTAAAAAAGAAATAAAAAAATTTTTTTTATTGCTCAAACTGTACATCGCCAACACAATTTTATAAATTTTATAATATTATTGCGGGAGAGAATTTCCGGAAAATTAAATTTAAAATTTTAGTACGCAAAATGGGAAGCCTATTAATTTCTTTTTCTTTCTTTTTATTTCCACTCGAAATTTTCAAAAGTTAATTTCAATTAATAAGAAATGTTATTAATCTATTTATATTGTATTGATAAAAAGTGTTGAGAAGATTTATTGTGTCAAGCGGAGAAAAGTCATTTGCGCCTGACATATCTGCCATATATTTCATATAAGAGAAAGATCTTAAATCATTTTAATGCTAATATTCTATTTGATAACAAAAATGTAATATTTCTTCTTTTTGTCGATGACAATTTTTTCTTTGTGAAACAATTTGAATAGCGCAGTGAGATTGTACAAAGTGAGAAATGACGTGAAAAGGTATTTCGATAAGTGAAAGATAGGAGATGATCGATGGGAAAGTATCTATGTATCAGTTATGACGGACTATACTTCCGGTATTTTTTCCGTACTAGAAAAAAATAAAAATACGATAAATATCTGGATGATCTTATCCTAATTTTAGAAAATTTGGAACTATTTAGAAACTTATTGAAAAGTTATCGACATTAAAAAATACGACAGAAGTTACGACTTCTATTTATTATGAATTGAATTTTTAATTATTAAAAGATAAGTGAATAATATTCAATGACTACTTTCAATGGAAGTAAATTATAGTCATCTTCCCCTTATCCCTTTATGTATTTTTTTGCATCAAATTGGATAAATAAAATTTATTAATAAGAGAACAAAAATCACAGCGGTAAGTAAATTGATAAGTAATTTAAATTTCTTGTCAATTTAGAACAAATAATATTCAATGATTTCCGTCTTGGATTTCTCGAAGATTTGAGGAAAACGAGAATTTTAAAAAGAAGCATGCTTCATTATAATCGAAAATTAAAATACAAGATTTCTCTAGGAATTCCCTGCTAACAATTTTACTTGCAATTGCATTCATTAGTTTGATAAGAATGAGAAATCGATATTACACCTACATAGTTCAATTGAAATTAAAATTGATATCCGAAAGTTATCTTCACTTCGTTTGTTTGTTTCTTGTTTCTACTTGTCACAAGTTAGTTGTTTTTTTTTTCATCTGCAAGCTTAAAATTATATTTCAAATTTTATTTTTCTCAAACTGTGCAATTCCTAAAATCAAAGTTTAATTTTTATAATTTCACTTTTTTAACAGAAAAATTTCGTCCATCAGTCATTCATTAGCATTATTTATGTCAAATGAATTCTTTCAAAGTTTTCTTCTTTCTCTTTCTTTGTTCCGTTCTTTTCGAAAAATAAATTTTTTGCTTAAATTCGAAGAAATCGCAAATTTGAGCGGAAAAGATTTCGATATGGCAAATATGTCAGCGAAAAAAAAAAGAATTTTCTTTATCAACAGAAGAAATGCAAGGGTTGGGACAATATTGCAAATAATATTTGCGTCCACCTATCATTATCATTATCAGTGAACACTAATTTTTTGATAGCTGAACTATATACAAAGCGTTTTGATATGAATACTCGTTTCTTTTCTTATTTCGCCCATATTTTATTACTTACCTTTATTTGCTACTTATGTACAGTTTAAGTTATTTGTAATGCTGTATTTTTTATTGTTTATGGCAATCGAAATATCATAATTGGAAAGTGAGTTATTTGAATATAGAGCAATATATTTGCCATGTAACTGATATGTGATAAATTGTGCTTCCTGATTGGACAATTATGATAAAAGTTGAAAATTTTCCGGATCATATTTCCAGAAGATAAATGTTGTTGTCAGCATTTGTCTATTCTATTTCATCTTTTATTTCGCTTAATGTCTGGTAATTCCAGCCAATTAATCTAATAATAATAATTTTTTAATGATCAAAAGTTATCTAAATTTCTCTACTGAATTATCTCATTGGAAATTCCTTTACATATTTAAATTTAGTATTCTAAAAAATAGTTTCAATCTGATTAGATAATATTTCATATCTGATCAGTTAATCTTGACTGATTAATTGTCACCACTACCGAAAAAGAATTATTAAACCGTATGTTAACATTTTATTGAAGTTTTATGGGATGCATTTAAATTTTAAATTTGTATTCCAAAAGCTTTATTTGGATGGAAAAAATTTTTACAATTTTCTCTGAAAAAATCCTATCAGTTTGCAATCGATAATGTCAAAAAAAGAGAAATCGTATCAAACTTAGCAAAATGACCTTTGAACATTTTTCGCAACTCTTTTGAAACTTTTTTAACTCTTTACGGTAACTTTTTTGTTTACTTTTTAATTTATTCTTTACCAAAGGGTAGCAGTAAAATACTTCAGTTACTGTTTGCCAAGTTTTCTTTGTAATTTTCGGCCGTACGCTGTGCTTCAACATTAAATTACTAAATAACTCTAACATGTTTCTAGATATCTCATAGCTTTCCAGAAATATCGGACAACTTTGAAGTTTAAAAAAAGACTCTCAGTGAAATAAGTACGATTTCAAATAAATAAGTAGGAAAATTTTAGAATTTTAAGTAGCAGTAAGTAACAAAATCAGCATTAGATGATAACGAAGAGCACTTTCCTCTTCTGCAGTGTAGAGGAAATACCTCAGGAACTTTCTGATATATCAAATAAAATGCTATCCTCGGTAATTTCAAAAAACATCGTATAAATTACTTCCGCTGATATAATCGTAGTTATAAATGTTACATTTAAATTTTTAATTATAAATTATTCCTAATGCATAATTATTAGAAAAATACCTTTTTTCTGCGATTTCCTTTGTATTAACCTTAAATATTGAACGATAATAACCAAAGGAAGAACGGGAGGGAACCCAGAAAAGCGGGGAGTTATATTTTAAGGATGAAAGCATATTTGTTTAATGAATTAGAAATTCTTTTTCACTTTTCATCTCAGAGTAAAAAGTAAATAAACCAACCAGTTCGTTAGTCGTTTTTTTTGGCGACAAAATGTCAATGAAATCTCGAATTTCTGATCATTTTCAACAGCTCCCTAAGATTTCATCATTTTGATATTTGAATATTTTTCAATTTAACAGATAGGTAAATATTTTAGTTTCTAATTATGTTACTAACTGAAGTGAAAGAAAAAATTTTTTTTGGTAATTATTTTAAAGACAGAAAGGCTAATTTCTGTGTTTAACATAAGCTTTTGCATAATTTATTTTATTACCTTCAATCAAATTATGCAATCGAATGGCTAAAAAAGGGAGAGGTCATCGACATTTGACAAAAAATAGTGCCGCAGTGAACAATCAAGACTTAATGCCTTTATGCTTCATCGAATCTTTACTTGTTTTATGTTTGACTTACTTTAGAATCTATTAGTAAATTCATTTCAAACTATCTGTCATCATTCAATTAATTATAATCCTTTTTATCAAAAGATTTCATCCGATCACCAGATTGTTTTATAAAAACCAAAGTTTGAACTGATTAAATAAAGCCTTTGCAAACTTCTTTCTATTTTAAATAGTCTTAATATTAATTTTTGAAATCTATGAATTAATGCGAGAAAACATTTATATATTTTCAATTGTCGGATGGAAAGAATTATTTCCAATTTTTTTCGCAAGCTTATTTTTTGATGACTTAAAGTGATTGATTCTGATAAATTATACTGCATAACAAATTTTTACTCAGTTTATAATGCTAGAAGATTTTTTTCACCATCAAGAGAGATGAAACCGCTGGAATAGTGATTCTCTGAATTAAAATCACATAAATGAATGATATGAAATTCATTCGGAAATGAACAAAATTTTAGAAATTGAAATATATTTTATAGGAATTTCAATTTATGAGACTATGTGTTAAACTTAAATTCTTGTGAATTATTTCGAAAAGCGATGCTGTTTTTGCTCCTTTTGCACTGTACAACCTTAACGACAAATTCGCTTGGGGCAGAACTTTTTGGATACGGTATTGAACATGGCGATCAGGTAAGTTATCAAGATGAATACAAACTATCATTATGGTATTTCAAGATACATAAAATTAAATTACATAATAAAAGTTGGCGATTTTTAATGAATTCATAGTTATTGATTACCAAATATAATCAGCAATTAACTTTTTTAACTGCATGAAAATTTCAGGAGCTCTCATTTTCAAATGATTCATATGCAATAACACTAGATATACCAATAGTGTATTTCGAAGAGAGTCAGAATGAATTATTCATTTTTTCGAAAGGCATTGTAACATTCGGTAAAGCTATTGATTTTACGGAAATAAACGATCTGGATCAGGAAAAAATCAGTGGAATTGCAATATTTTATGCTCCAATCAGTAATGGGAAAATTTTTTATCGGTGAGTAATTTTTCAGTGATAAAAAAAATTTTTTAAATAAACAATTCACTCATTGTTGAAATAATTTAATATTATTAACTTGATTGAAGAAGTAAATAGGCTTTTGTACTAATATAAAATTTTGCTTGTCAAATACAATTTTTAAGTTTTTTTTCACATCAGAATAACTTCAAGTGATACGAATTTATTGTACGATTTGACTGATAAAATTCGCAAAAATTTTCCAAATCAAGAATCATCTGACTTCACAGCTCTTCACGCTATTGTAATAACATGGATTGATGTAACAACGGAAGATACTGATCAAGGCTCAAATCAATTTCAGGTGATTCTCTCTAATTTTGAAATTAAGCAATATTATTTTTAACCATTAATTGAAGAATGAAATGATCATTCATAGCACTGCATTGAATCAAATTAAAAAGAGATTTAATTAATTGATCGTGTTTATATGATAACGATTTTATTCCATTGATAAATTTATTATTTCTCTTTGTCTATTTCAGATGGTTCTAGTAACAGATGGAATGAGTTCCTACGTTTTCCTCATTTACGATCTTATAAATTGGACTGGGAAGAAGGATCAGTTTGCACAAGCTGGACTCTACTTCTCCGATGGCCGGCGTGAAACGATGGTCAATAGCGGAACGCCTAATATTAAGGAACTTGTCAAGTAAACATTGATTCATTTTAAGCCTTGAAAATGTTAAACTTATAAAAATGACAAAAAGGATCATTTACTTTTAAATCATCAATGGTATAAAGTAAAAACTTACTTCGAAATAAAATATTTTGATTTTTCTCGACTCAATTCAATAAAGTTATTTGAGCTCTTAAAATCATTAATCAAATCTGCTAACTTAATAACTACAAATGATGACAATATTATAACTAATACTTTCAAATTTTTAACAGCTTCAATAAATTTGATGAATTATTATAATTTCAGCTTATCAAATAATCAGAATGAAGGTACTTACATTTTCCGAATATCAGGTGCTACACCGGAAGATCCGAGGGGAACAATGACTGAGGACGATTATAGTTACAATGATTATGAGCCGGAATATGATTCTGACAGTGAACATAAACGACAGCATAGTGAGTAAAATTCAAATTCTTTCATTGAACTGTTTCCATCAGCTGTTTACTGATTTATATTAAAATAAATTCTCATACAGTTTCCTACCTCTTTACGCTTTTCCTGCACTAATATCAATTTTCAGTAGAATATAGAGTGAAAATTTAGCATCGGACATCTGATGAATTCAATTTTGATATCTGAGAAATATCTCAATAATAGTGTTCAATGCAAGCATTGAATTTAATTTTTAATTACTTTGATTTTAAATCAATTTTGAATTAAAAAAGGAAAGATTTAATACCTACCTCGTTTAATAAAGGAAGTCATGGATGCTAATCAATGAAGCTTTAAATTTGATTTCTAGAGTTACAATCAGAATATTGTCCAACAGATTCCTACCGTGACCAATGTCCATTGGAATGTGAGATACTGACAGATGATCGTGGATGCTCGCTTTGTGTTTGTGCACGTCTGTTTTTCCTGACTTTCTTTTCTCTCTCTCTGTCTCCCTTCCTCACAAATTAGGTAATGTAAGGGATTGCGTGACAGATGATAAGACAGAAGATTCGAATACCTATTCAATTTTGACTTATCTGAACATTTTCCAATTTTCTCGAAGATTTGAAGGATGAAAATGAAGAAACCTCCAAGTATCCTTCTCTTATTCGATGTATTTTGCAACCCTTCGTTCTAAAACTTCTCATTAACCGGCGCTGATAACAGTACGGTGATAGTAAAGTTCCTAAAGATACATTTAATACGATTTCCTTTGTGCTTCATTCCCTCTTATCAATTTCAGTTCTGTTGAATTTCAGGAACTCTTCTGCTATTACATCTTCATATGAGATAACCCTCCAACCTACGTTTCTTCTACCACTACAATCCCATTATCTTTATTTTAGTAATATTTCACTGTCTCATGAAATGACGTTAAAAATTAGGATTAGAAATTCTCAAAATTCGAAAAAAAAGTTAGATATGAAAAAGTATCCAACAGATAAATAAATTAATAAAGCATAATAAATGAAAATCGGAAGTATGGACGAAAATGCTTTTTATTCATATATCGCCTTTGTTTATATCAAATAATGATGTTACCATTTAATATATGAATCGAGAAATAATCACATTTTCGTCAATCAATCAGCAAGCATCATATTTCAGAACCACCAGAGTCTAACAGAGAACCTAGTACGAAAGATGATGAAGAAAGCAAAATTACAGTGTCAAGTCAACAGGAGGAAATTACTGTAACACCTGAAATCACTGTAACACTTAAAGAATTTACACGTAGGTTTTGAAACCGCCATTTATATTTAAAATAAGCAAAATTGATTGAAATGAATAATTTTTCTTATTCAGCGAGTGAAATATTACAAGAAATCAACGAAAAACAAGAGCAGACAAAGTCAGATAATGAAAATGAAGGAGGTTATCTTTACTGATAAATTTGCAAATTTTTTTTGTTGTGTTCCGTTTCTCTATCAGAGTGGCTTATATATTTTTTTATGATAATAGTTTTTACATAGAATGCTTTTCAGAATTAAAATTAATTACCTCAACAGACTTAGAAAATTTAGCATCAATCCAGGATGTTGAAGGCATTGAATTAAGTTGTGCTGCTGCAAGTGGAAAAGTTTGTCTTACAAGTTTTCTGCTTTTAAATATTTAGAAGTTTTAAATAAAGTTGTTGAAATTTGATATTTGGTAGTGACATATTATTGATAATGCGTTTGTTAGTAATGTTAATGCCATATCATAGCTTATTTTTATTTGTATAAAAATAAGCAATAATATCAGTGAAATATCAGTGGTGTCGATGTGATATCATTTATTTATCACGGCACAATTAATTTTAGTAACAATGATAATAAGCAAAGGAATGTAAATAATTTTAATATAAAAAAAGTTTTAGCTGAAACCATGTAGTTTGCATGCTAAATGCATTGATTACAATCCGGGTTACTGTTGTCAATGCTTATCCGGTTATTACGGTAACGGTGAAGAATGTTTGAAAGATAGTAAGATTTTATTGTATTTTCTATCGATAATTTTTGAATCATTTTCAGGGACCGAGCAGTAACCAGCCGAAGACTTTGTTTTTGTTATTAAATCATTTATTTTATTATTGTGATTTTTTCATGGAAGTATTAAATAAGCATAAGGCTTAGTTTAACAATTTAGTATTAATGATTGAAATGAGAGAATTTTAGGTGAACCGCAGAGAATTAATGGTGGCTTCGAGGGTGTGATAAATGGAAAAGAAATGGATCGAACTGAATTTCATACTTATGTGATGGTTGAAGAAGGCCGAAGTTATACGGCACTCTCACAAATACCACTTGAACTTGGAAGATCGTTATTGCTGCTGAATGCAATTGGCAGTGCCATGGGATGGTTATTTGCTAAGGTTTCCTTGATTGAAAATTTGGAAGAAAAATGAAAGTTAAATCTAAATAAAAGCATCGAATTTTAAATGTTTTATATGAAACATTGTAAGAACGCATAAATTTCAAAAAAAAAGTTTAATTGAATTTTCAGTAACTTCATATACTCTCTAAATAATACTGTAATTTAAGATGCACAGGTGAAGCAATGATAACAGGAAAAGGAAAATGATTGGTAAAATAATATAAAATTCAAACATTCTATTAATTCGATTTATTATTATTAATACCTTACAGTATATACAAATTAAAGTAGTAGTAATATTCATTAATTTTTAGGTAGTGTCGCCAACGTCTTACAATGGATTTATGTTAACAGGTTTGTTTTCCTATTTTTACTTTAATTTCAATTTCCAAGTTATTAAATTTGATCTGTTAAATTTTTTGCAGGAGGACTTTTTAATCGCACGGTAAATGTTCACATTGGTGATCAATATACTGTAACAATCAAGCAACAGTTTTCTGGCCGTGACATTTATCATTACTTCAAAGCACACGTAAGTGTCACTGATATTGAAAATAGAAAGTGTTTTTGATAGAAATCATCTCCTGTTATGGTTGAATTTATTTATAAAAAAGAAGAAAAAAAATTCAGATGTTCATATCAGGGACGTTGCCAACATTGGCGGAAGATGCAGAAGTTATTTATTCAGATCACGACGAGGAATATAGACGTGAAGGACCTGGTAATGAAATCTTTTTTCTTTTTATAATTATTTTATAGAATGTAGTTTTTCACTTATGAAAAATTACTAGAATCCGTAATTTTTGAAATCTAAAAATATGATATAATCAATATGTTTGTAGGATTTTTACGATCATACTCATCACAAATGGTGACAGTCAGAGAAAGCGGTGTGGAAACACAAATGAAGCTATCAATTGATCAACAAATACACTACAAAGAATGTTCCTTTAGAGAAGTAATTTCATATTTTTCATGGTAATTCTGAATTAAATAACAAAAAACAAATAAAGCGCAAGTAATACTTATATAATTGTGATCTTAGACATATGCTTTGCCCTTTTAACTAGATCACAGTGATTATCACCATTATGTGTTTGCTAATGGTTGAGAAGTTAATTTTTAAATGTTTTATTCATAATGTAATTTATTTATTTAAAAGATCAATTTAAAAAAATTACCTGTTTTCTTAGATTACCGCTAAACTAATATTTACTACAATCATCGCAATATTTGTTATTTCATACAAAACTTTTGTCTTTTGTACGGTTTCATATCGAATTGCTTTATCAGATTTCGTTAATGATTGTTCTATTTCATTTTCAGTTCACTGAAGATCCCGTAGTCGTAATTCAAATCAGTCGGATTCATGTTGTTTACGATGTTGAAGAGCGTATCGTACGTTATGCATCCGCAAATGTGGCAGTAAATCGTGACAGTACCATCATGATAGCATCATCTGATCCCGAATTACCTCATATCAATCAACAGTTCCAGCAAGAGCACTACCGTCAGCATGAATATCATCAGCAAAATGAAAACGTTGAAAATCAAAGACCGCCATGTAACAACTGTCAACAAGTAACTTACATTTATTTATTAGATTTTTTCTTGTTCACAATATATTTCAATCAAATGTCAACTTTCACTACATACACATTTTAGGTGATAATTTTAATAATTCAATATTAAATACAATTTGAGAATGCTTGTGAAAGTGGTCGACATTTATGTAAATCATCAAACATGATTTGTACACCAGTGGAACGGTCGTATCGCTGTGAATGCGTGATGGGATACCAAGCGGAATACGACAATGATACGGAGCTCGGTTGGAAATGTGTTGGTTAGTTTCAGTCGAAAATTAAATTTATTTTGTCTTCGTATTTTGGTATGTCCGTATTTTAATTTCTTCATAACTTTTTATATGGCTACTTTTCTTTCTAATATTATATGAATTTTTTACTTTAGTGATCTAACACACAATATAGGGATTTCTTAAAGTTCTAACTAATCAAGAATTATTACTTTTAAAAACTAAGAACTTTTCAACAATTTTAAACTTAAAAATATTTCTTTGAATTTAATACATTAATAAATTAAATAAATTAAACATTAAATTAAACTTACTTCTTTGAAATTCTGTTATCAAAAAAGTAAATATTGTAAACTATTATATATCATACCATAGTAACTATATACTGTAGATATAAATGAATGTGAGCGAGGTGAGCATAAATGCCATCGTAATGCTGTCTGTATTAATCTGGATGGCACATTTGAATGTCGATGTGCTGATGGATACGAAGGAGATGGACATCTTTGCCGAAGTAAACATTCATCTTCTTTCTCTCATCTTTGTAATTAAATACTATTTGATTCGATTAAATAATATTTATACTAATTGTAGTCATACTAATTCTCCCATATTATATGAAGTAGTAAATAAAGTAAGAATTTTTCACATTATTATGGTAGCTAATTAAAAAATATATTTCATACATTTTCTAATTTTGTTTTGCAAAAAAATTATTTGTTGCTTATTTATGAGTTCCTTTTAGTAAGTTAAGGCCTTATTTAATCTTTACTTATTTTAATTTCAAACTTAAATTCGTATGGTAATTCTTAATGCTTCAAAAAAAACTTTTCCGAAGTTGGGAGTGACAATAAAATTGATGAGAAACGGCCAATAAGTGGAAGTAGTTGTCTTAATCATCGCGAATGTCATCAATGGGGAGAATGTGTTTTTGGTAAAAGCGGAGAACCAGGTTATTGTAAGTGTCGTGGATGGTATATAGGTGATGGTGTAAATCATTGTGGACCACCTCCAGGTATGTATTCCAATAACTTCTATTGCAACGGTATTGTTCATAACATTTAATACAGTTATGTGGTGATGCATTTTAAACGGATACTGTAAAGAAGTATTAAAACTTTTTTAGAGACAGAAATTAAGCAAGTAGTAATTGATGATTCTCATGGAGAACAGACAGGACAAACATGCGGTTATTATAAATGTGATATAAATGCTTACTGTAACTCTTCATCAGGACATGTAAGTATTAAGTATTAAATCCAATTTCAAAACTAATAAAATTTCAAAGATTAGACTTTATTAATCTCAATGTTAATCAAAAATTTAATCAAAAGATAATGTAATATTTGCTTCTTTTTAACCACATATAAGTGTAATATAGTAGATGTTATGCAATCTTCAAAAATTTTCCATCAAACCGATAAAACATATCTTTCAGTACTTTGAATACAAAAAACTGAAATCCTGAAATACAAAAAAAAGACGGAAATGTTTTTTTCTTCTCATCGTTCAAATTCAAGTTTGATTTCGTCTCTTTCGTTGCTTGCAGGAGCAATGCGTATGTCGGAGTGGTTATCATGGGAACGGAATCAGTTGTGTCTCGCATATTAGTAATCAAGAAAAGATGAATATCATTACAGAGGATTCCGGTAACGCTGGTGATGGCATCGGTTTGGAACTTTCTTTGAAATGCTCAGTCATATTATCAATGATTGTTCATGATTTCAATTTTACGTTTAATCTCTGTTATATCCAAAGATTGGTTGGGCAGAATCGCTCAAAGGCTAAAATTTCTTTTATATGAGAAACCTTAAACTGATGAAACATTAGCTAAATGGAGTAGCAATAAAGAAGAAATGTAAAAAATTGTAAATCATTTGCAGGCAAAGCTTGCCGTTCACATGAAGAATGTGGCGAGCATGGTAATTGTGTATACAGTAATGAAGTTGGCGCTTATCGATGTATTTGTGTGCCACCGTATTTCAATGATGGAATGAAATGTGTAGAATCGAAAGGAGAAAATAGTAAGAAATAACAGTTTTAAAAGTTGCAAAAAAAACTTTACAAGCAAAGATCATAATACCTATGAAAAAATATTATTTGAGTATCGTTTTATTGCTATTAGTTTTCATCTTATTAACCTTTCACCTTTAATAACACATCATTCATGAATGGATTATTTACTAAATCGATTTTTTCACTTATCTACTCTGAAATATCATAAACTTTATTATCTTATTTTTTTTGATAATTTCTAAAAAGAGATTAACAAATAATCGTTTTAATCTTCTTTTTACTATCCTTCTTTCTCCATCTTTTTTGCAGATTCTAGCAATGAATTTCTAGAAAGCATATCATGCAATATTGTTAATAATTGTAATACTAACGCTGATTGCATCTTCGAAAAGAATGATCGTGGAGAAAGTGTATATCATTGTCGATGTCGTCCGGGATTCTCGGGAGATGGTTACCGGTGTACAATGACTTCACTGGATAATCTTCCTTCATGTATGCTTGCCTAAATTCCCATGCTTCTTATAATAGCTTGCATGCAAAATTGACCTATAAAAGAGAGTAGTATAATTTTAATTAGGTGTTAAAATTTATTCTTCAAATTCATCTACCACTATTGCTTCAACAATATATTATTTCGATGGAGCGCATATTGTTGAAATTATATATAATTTAAATTATGTTCGGTATATTTTAAAATTCAAAATTTATTTTTATCAATTAATATGTGAAAATTTGTTTACATGGAAATTAAACGTTTCAAATTTCGTGCGAAATACTCATTATTAAAAGTAAATTTATTAAAATGTTTTAAGCCAAAAAAATTCAATATATTTGTCAGCCATATGATAATATTTCATATGATAAGATGAATGATTTAATTTGGCCAAGATTCCTTTGAAAAAAAGCGGCCTGTGCGACAGTAACAGTACTTCGAGAAGTAGGCGGCGTTGTTGCAGATGCTGTATTGGGATGTGATCAGTTGGGTAATTGTGATTTGAATGCGGTTTGTGTATTGGATGCATTTACCAACCGTCATTACTGTCGATGTTTGGATGGATTCGATGGCGACGGGTACACGTGCGAGAGTATATCGCAAAATACGCTTTCAGCATCTTTGCTTCCGGGTAGCTTTTTCCAAAGCTTCTCTTTCTTTACTGCTCGTTGGATGAAATTTGTCGCAAAACTAAACCTTTCTTCAAATCCGGAAAAACCCTTTCATAATGTAAAAAAATGACAAGCACGCATTTTCTTTCCTTCTCTCTTCATATTTCCATATTTTTCTTCTTTTATAGAATTGCTTCTATCCATGGACTTTAATTTAGTTGCTAAAAAAGCAAATACAAGTAAGTATGACTGGATAAATTACTAATTGAAGAGCTATTTTACATAAAATTAATTAATACTTTTAGATATGAAAGCTATCAAGTAATTCCTGAATAATTTATGTTGAAATCTGCTAATTAAAATTTTCAAAACAGAAGCAATAGATGGTAAAGTTTGCCGCGAGGCAAGTGACTGTCATCAAAATGCGCATTGTGTTGTCCGTGAAAATTCATTGGATTATTTCTGCGAATGTTTACCGGGCTATCGGGGTGACGGTGTTACGCGATGTATCGCTGCAGGTTTGATTTATTTCAAAAATAAGTGGACGCTGATCACTTTGAATTTATTTTTGATATGCAATCTATGTCAGATATATGCGTTATTTCTTTAGCAAATTCCAGTAAGACTGTGATCAGTAAAGGAATTTGTAATTTAAATCAATCGAAAGATGAATGTTCACAAAAGTTTTCTAATTGCTAATTATCTCATCATTTTATTCTTACGATATTGTATATAATTATTACACTTGATCCCTGAATTAATCGATGGACTAATTTTTGGATTTCAAATAAATAATATTATTCTGCTACACATATTTATACCTTATCTATTTTTGAAATAATCAATTGGTCAAAGAAGGGAAAGAGAGAGAGAGAGAGTTGTTCTTTTGTATCATTTCATAGCATTTGCTTATCGACTTCATTTTCAAGTCATTAACCTTTCCTGTAATAAAATTTCAAATAAATTGTAGACGATTGCACACCTGGTGATGAACATGCATGCCATGAGAATGCTGCTTGTGTATTCGGAGAAGCTGAAAAAGCTTATATTTGTAAATGTACACAGGGCAAGTCTCTTTCTTTTCTCCAAATTCATTTGTGTTTTAATTTCTAAAACTTAAGCATCTTTCCATCACTAAAGAATCGACCGTAAATTTTAAAGGTTTTATCAGTGATGGACGAAAATGCATAGCGAAAGTAACATGCGATGAACAACCGGGAATCTGTCATCAAAAGGCGCAATGTGTTTATAGCAGAGATGAAGGACGACACAAGTGTGTTTGTAAGCATGGTACTGTTGGCGATGGATATAAAGACTGTCATGAAGAAGGTCAGTTATGTTCTCATGAAAGGTCAACGAGGGTCAATGTTAATGGAGAAAACGGGAAATGCATCATATAAAATATGAAATTCAGTATTTTGATAAAGCATAGCATCTGCAATATTCTGTTTTCTTTGCACTTTGCGTGTTATTTTAGTTGAATTGCACGTTTGCGGTGCATGTTCATCGCATGCACGATGCGTTCACATTGAAAGTGATAATTCATGGAGATGTCGTTGCATGAAAGGATATATTGGAAATGGATATTTGTGCACATTATATTGTTTGTTATTTTTAATTCTTTACTTTTCATTTCTCGTTTTCTGCACTAACCTTACTCTAATACTATTTTTTTGCTGGCACAAAAGGCAAAGTAGAAATGATAAGGCAATCAGCAATTGCTGTATCCATTTTATGGCAATCATTGAAATGGAAAAATATATTATTATCTTCACATATTAAAAGAGAGAGATCAACACATTAACGATAAAGCTAATATGATATTACAGTATTGCGCAAATTGTTTATATATTTATCCGCACCACTTACGAAATTGCACTATTCGTCATTTACATTGATATTTCAATATTTATTTTTTCGTGAATGATATATCAAACTTGGAATAATTTGAACTAGTATTAGCTTGAAATTGAGAGGATGCAGATGAGAAGTAATTGTACATTAACGAGTGAAATGCCATACGAATTATGTCACGTAAGTTAAATAACATGTGAATGCATTTATACAATTATTGTAATACAGTTTTGCATGATATTTGCAGCAAATTGTTTGGATGACCGATCACTATGTGATGAACACGCAGAATGCGTACCAAACGAGCACGGTCATTATATTTGTAACTGTCATTATGGATATCATGGAAATGGTCGAACTTGTACACGTACGTCATATCCAATGATAGAAATTTGATCCTTTTTATCTGTTGAATGAAGATTTTAAATATTAATTATTTTTCTATCATTTAATAATATTACGAGATAATGACATAGAACACAATAAAAATCACTTTAAATTTCTCAGCAAAATTGACAAATCAATATTTCGTATTTTCCATTTTACTGTCTGATAATATCTGATGAATTTTGTATTTCGAAAGA
Source organism: Cruorifilaria tuberocauda (assembly GCA_013365365.1). Taxonomy (NCBI): domain Eukaryota; kingdom Metazoa; phylum Nematoda; class Chromadorea; order Rhabditida; family Onchocercidae; genus Cruorifilaria; species Cruorifilaria tuberocauda. Next base: position 29,740 of record JABVXU010000463.1, read on the forward strand.
TTGTAATGAGTTAAAAAGTTACAATTATAGCCGATAGTGAAAGTCGTGAGGAAGCGATTTTTGTTTGTCGTGGTATGACAATAATTCAGAAAGGTATCAATCCTGATTTGCCAGGAAAACAGGTATATCTTTCATTGAGCAAATGTCAATACTTCATCATAGTATATTTAATCTAATTAATTGTCTTGCTCTTTCAGCTTATAGTGGTACCGCACCAAATAGCCGTTGGTATTGACTTTGATTGTCAGGAAGAACGAATTGTTTGGAGTGACATTGCTGGTAAATAATAATTAGAATTGAATTTAACGAGAAACGATATCACTACTGGATTCATTATCTTCTTTTTTCATATCTTTAATATAGGAAAATTTTATTGGTGTAAATAGCACATATTGAACCTATCAATGTATTTTGCTGATAGTTTACATTACAGTGTGAAATATAAAAATGAAAAATTGGTTAAATTGTTTTCTAAGAATTTTTAATTTTTTTTGCAGGACATTCGATCTTATCAGCATCAATGAATGGAACAGACGAACAGAAATTTATGGAATCGGTGTTGAAAAGTCCGGAAGGTGTTGCTGTTGATTGGTCTTCACGTAATGTTTATTATGCGGATTCGGTTAAAGATGAAATTGGCGTGGTTAGCCTTGATGGAAAATACTATAAAACACTTATTAATGAAGGATTAGTAAATCCACGTGCGTTAGCTATCGATCTCACAGACAGGTAATAATATTGTTCAATGTTAAGTTTTTAATAATTAAGTGACTGTTATGTATCGTTGAAAACTGAATGACAAAAACTGAAATCAAATTATACTTCTTTAGGTACTTGTATTATTCGGATTGGCACCGTGAAAATCCGGTTATTGGACGCGTACATTTGGACGGTACGGGAAATTCGGCATTTGTAACCACAGAAGTGAATTTACCAAACGGTTATTTTATTGTTAAGCTATATTTAATGGATGTAAATATGTAAATTAAGTATTAAATTATTTTAATCCTTGTCGAAATCGATTTGTTGCATATATCCAAGCAACGAAGTTATCAGTAACCCATAGCTGGCATTGAATGGTTTAGAACGAAGGAGAGGAATGATTGGTTTTTCAGTTTTCTTGTACCAAAAACTCTATCCATTGATCAGTTCAGGACTTGCTGTGCTTATGGAACGACGTCAACTATGTTGGGTAGATGCCGGCTTGCAGCATTTGTCCTGTATCGGCTTGGATGGACAAAATCGTCGAATCGTTCATGCGCCACTTCAGTATCCGTTCGGATTAACTGTCCACAACGAACAGCGCTTCTACTGGACTGACTGGAGCGAGTGCATTTTAATTCTCGTTTTCATCATTTTTTAATAATTAAGAAATATCCACTAATTTTATTGATTTTCAAAAATTTGCATGTTCTGTTTTTCATTTTCTATTAAAAATAGAAAAAAAGTCAGCGTAATTTTCCTGAATTGTTCATATTTCTTTATTGTAGCAATAAAATTCATTCGGTGTCAGTGAATGGCGATGGATATACGTCATTTCCCGCAACAATAGGTGGTTCCGGCCGACTTTATGGCATTGTTTCTGTACCGTTACGGTGCAAAGGAGGTTTCTTTTCTTTCTCTCAGACAATTACTCTTTAGAAGAGTTAATGAATGGTTTATGGTAGCAAGTAATGGTATCTCGCATATTTTTTCTTTTTTCAATGCGGATTTCTTTTTGTTCTCACTTAGTTTTTTATTTTATTTCAGCTGCTACAGCTTGTGCAGTGAATAATGGTGGATGCAAGCATTTGTGTCTACCGGGAAAGACAGACGTCACTTGTGCTTGTCCGGATAATATTGATGGATGCTGATCGAACTCTATTTAATGATCAGCTAGGGATTAAAAGAATTGTTTGTCTTTTTCTGATGTCTGGTCAAAACTTTGATGTCTTCATTTGGAAAATTTTGAAATTTCCTGCATGAAAATATTTTTTCCATTTGATAATAATCGAAATACAACTCAATATTAAGTGATGATGGTAATAAGCGTGATGATTTGATTGTAATAAATAAATGATTTTCTTGAACTGTCTCAGAGCACTCTATTTTTTGCCTCTCTGAAGATTTTTCAAAATTAATTATTACTTACATTGAGACATTAGCTTTGAGTTGAAAAGTTCGAAGGAACTTTTCAAATAATCCCTATGATTTTCAAACTTTTTTTTCATTTGTATTAATAAGTATGTATGTTCTTGCTTAGTTCTTCCTAAAATAATTCTATGAATTATAAAACTATAATAGAAAAGATGGAAATGTCTTTTTCAGTTCTTTTTTTGAGATTTCCCGTTCGTTTTATTCGTGTTTTATAATTTTCATGGATAATAGTGTACGAATACTGCACATGAAAACGATATCTCGAACTAAATTTTTGTTACCTGACAGTAATGAAATACGCAAATTATTTCTTTTCTACAGTTTTAAAATAATTCAAACATAAATGACATTATCATCGAAAAGATGATGATAATAACACTGTCAAACAAATAATAGTAGTAACAGTAGCAGTTCTCATAGAATGTTAACTAATCAATTCTAAATTAAATGAACACACTAATAATGTAAGAGAAAGCCGTGAGTCTCAACAAAGATCGCAATATTATTATTAAAATTATATACACATAAATAATAGTTCCATCACTTCACAAAATCAAAGTCGCAATTCTGACATATTAAAGAATTGTTTGAATCGATCAATCAATCGCATGTTGAAAGATCGAGAAAAAATCTGCGTTATTAATGATCAAATGAGACAATGCATAATTCATATAAAATGTTGAAACCCATCCTTGTAAAATCATGAAATTAAATTTTATGTATTCTTTACAAAATAGTTATGTTATGAAAGGTATAAGAACGAGACCATTGAAATATTCAATGCGGATTTAAAAGAAAAGAGATTGAGAATCGTCAAATGAATTAAAACTTCGAATTTGTGCGAAAAAAAAACTTGAGGATTAGCGTTGAAAGATTGCGAATCAGATTAAACACAAAAATAGTATTCAATTAACGAATTCTTCCGATTCCACTCGTCTGCTCTCTTCTATTTTTACCGTAAAAAATTCATTCTAAATTATGTTCTCAAAATGAAAAAACTTGAGATTAGTTAAGTTCGTAAAAGTAATGATCAAGAAAATTATTGGTCAACAAAGCATACTGAGGTGTTAAACTATTCGATAAAAATATTTCAAAAAAAAACAATCATTTCCATTTCTTCCTGGCAGCATGCACATTAATGACCAAATGAAAAGCAAATTGAATATTAATTTAAATAAAACCATAAAATACCTAATTACTCCTTCTTTTATTTCATGAGTAAGAAGGTGGATAGTGATTTCATTTACTAGTTCTTTTATTTCAGAACATAAAACTATTTTTTCGGTCTTTACTCTTGAATTTGTTATATGTATGCAATACAAATCAATTATGATTCTTTAAACATAGATTTGAATTAGAGAGTTTGATTTTGATTACTTGGAAAGATCTTAACAGTTCGAAATTATCAGTAATTTCGGAAGAAAAATCAGAATCAGTTATGAAGAAGAGAATGGAAACAAAAACGGAACCAGAAAAAGGAATTTTGTTCATGCTCTTCTATTCCGTTTTTTCCAACCCCAATTCTTCCGTTTTTCGAAAATTCTACGGAAACGTTAGTTAGTAAATGTAAATTCGGGATAAAGACAAACAACACTCTCTATTAAAGGTGCTCATACACCAATTTTCCGGAGTATTCCAAAAAAATCAATCGATTCATAACTAATCAACTATTCTATTCTTTTATAAATCTTATTAAGTTCTTGCCGGATTCTCTTCTCAATTCTAATCGCAAATACGGTGAAAAGAAATTAGTAAGGAGTCCCTACTGAACAAATTTACAGGTAAAATATTTGAAATAGAAATTTAATAATTTGTTAACATGGTTGAATTAGATAGCACCTTCTATTTTGAATTAAATCCTTTCTATGATCACAAAAGAGATTAGAAAGAAGTGTTGTCTGTTCGCTTAACTTTCAAGTAATTGTTAGCGAGAAGCAATTGATGCAATTTTTGTTTGTGAAAGAAATAAAATGAACATAAATTAGATAGAAGCTAAAGTGAAAAAACATTAGTGCGTGCTATCGTTGAAGAACACACAAGTTGTTCCAATTGTGCACTATTCGAATAAAAAACAGAAAATAAGCGGCGCTAATTATTTGGTGTTGTGTATTGAGCAAAAGTAGAACTTGAAGAAGTTTCGTTATCAATTTATCAATGGATCAATGGATTCCATTGATATTATCTCTCGATATAATACCCAAAGTTATTTTTTGGTCAATGATGAAATACTTTCAACAAAAAAACTTTATGTCTCACAAAAAAGAAAGCTAAAATGCATTAAATTTTCGAAAAAAAAAATGAAAACTGAGGTGTCAAAAGTGAAACGCAGTGCTTTCTGTTTTTGGAACAAATATCTTGTAGCTACGATAAAAACAAGATTTCACTTTGGCATGAATGCATAAAGTTTTTCGAAAAGTGGTAAATTAGCACCAAATGAACGTTTAATTTTAGGTGCGTTAGGCCAAAGGTTATAATCCGAACAATATAATAATCGCATCCATTTGTAGTAATGTATCATTTTTTCTTCTCGCCATAATGGACAATTCCTGAATACAACTTAATGACTATCTGTATAGAGAAACATATTTAACTGATCGATATTAATTAGATTAAAATATTTAGTAAAATGATAAGATATGTAATAGTTTTTAGTCGAAGTCAAGTCAAAGAAATGATACTTTACGTTACAGTAAGCTAGATACTTTTCATTGCATTTAATATGCGAAATGATTTAATTACATCGTTTTTTTAATTACCCACTCATGTCTTATGTAGACAATTTACTTTAAATTTTCTCAATGAATCAGGTAAAGGTATAAATGAATATTTTGAAAGTTCAAATACCAGCCTAAAAGCTTCATCTCGCGCTTCATGCTCTGGACTACAGTATGCTCGAAGTTGTGTATTGTACTGCCTGAGAATTCGTGATAAGTTTCGTTTATCTCTATCCATATCGTTCAGAATATCCGGTGTTAGTTTTTCACGATTCAAGTAACACTTTTCAACTGGTAACACTTCAAACGTTGCTTCATCCTGTAAACTTTCTAAACTTATTTAAAAGAATCACTTTTCGAATCTCGAAGATAATTTATAAAAATAACCGGTAGCATTAAAATAAATTCCAATTAAAAATTTCCAATTAAGCAGCTAATTTTAAAATTCAAAATGATATAGCAACTAATACAAAAATGGTAATTATCACAATCATTTTGTGAATTTGGTTTATATTTTACTAAACTAACTCTGTTTCAGCATTTTAACTTAATTTAAAGTAATACTTTAAATATTTCGGAAAATTTTTTCAACAAAATTTTCTTCCAAAAACACTTGCTTTATGGAATAATATATAATGATAAATTATGCCTTCTTTTCACTTTATTACAAAGTACTAAATTATAAGAATTAGGATTTTTAGAAAATTTTACGTTTATTATTTTTGAACTTAAAGCATCAGTTGATTATGCATTTGAAAAATAACGAGTTTACAAATATGACAAAGTTTCCATTTTTAAATTATCCGACTGTCAATAGCCTTATCAGTATTTATCGAAAGACATCATTTCTTCTCATATGCTTGCATTTCATAAACATTTTGAAAACCAATTGTTATGATTAAACATATTCTTAAATAAAACTATTCCCATTTTTGAGCTAAATTATCAATAATAGGAGAAATTTCAGGAAAAAAAGAAGCTAACCTCATCATCGATATCAATTGGTGGTAAATCATCAACATATTCAGGCTGCGAAATGCTAATTCGATCTCGGTCATCCCAACGACGATCAGATCGTGGAACAATATGCTGTTCCACTTTACGTTCCACCTTAAGTTCAAATCCACCTAATGGTGCCATTTTTTGCTCGTCAGTTTTTCGCTTCTTATTTCCATTAGTTTCTTTTAAACTAGTTGATTCAATCATTGAATTATCACTCTCATCATCATTTGGTGCTGGCGTTGTTTGCACCGATTTCTGAATATCAATAACAACTGGTTGTGTGGCATTCTCGTCCATAAGCCGTATTTCGATCCGCTCAATTGGTGTGTCCAGTCGCTCTACTGCAAATTCATTAAACACTGCCTATTATTTAACTATCATTCCGGAAAACTGAGCTTTTTTCGGGAAAACCAGGGAGTAGGAACTTTAGATAATGCTGAAATGTATGAGAATAAACACAATTTCCTTGCATGTAAATTTTATCTAATTGAAATTTTGGAACTCTTTATTAATTTCATAAAACGTACAAAAAAATCAGTGCCAAAAAACTCAGTCTAACGAAGATATTTCAAACTTTACCTTATCGAATTCAAAATATTCTAATCTATTTTTCTTTTTCACTTTTCATTCTATCTCGAAAATGCCTATATCAACATTTCTAAATTATTAAAGAAGAATACCCCTAAAAGAGGTTGAAGTATCAATGATAACAGCTTTTTCGCTATCAGCAAGAACCACTGAATCAACATTATCGCTGTTACCAAGTCTCATTGGTCCACTTAAAACCAAACTAACTTCAAACAACAGCAGATTTAATTTCCAGATGCAATTGTTGAACATTATCTGTAATTCAATGAATTCCAAATCGATTTATTGAAATTATTTAACAATTATAATATAACTTAGCTAACAACAGATAATGTTTAATTTTTCTGATTTGAAAGGAGAAGAGGAATGTGAAAAATGTACGAAGTTGTGATATCCATTAATTGAATCGGATGATATTTCGTAAAAGAGATTGGTAAGAAGATGTTATGCCAGAAGTGATCGATACAAAGTCGTTCGAAGATAAATAATTCGTCAATCCTATCTGATGTTATTATTAGGTCGAGTGATAATTGAAATAAAAAGAAATGCTCTAACAACTATTACTACTAGCTTTTGTTTTCTCATTGAAATATTTTTCTCTAATTTAAAGTTTTATTTCAGCACTCATTCTAATGTATATTTAATTTGAAAACAATCGGAAATTTGTATTTGAAGGGAAATTTCGTTCCAAATTCTTATTACAAAAATTTAATTATTTCAATTCAATATACAGTAAGCTTAATTTTTTATTCCCATTTTATAGCAACTCGAAAGGTTTAAGCTAGATTTATCAATCAATTATTAGGCTAAAATAATAGCGAAACAGCTATGCTACCAAAACACTAAAACATCAAAAATATATATTAGCTAAGAATTTTAAACTAATAATAAAATTCAATTCGCATTCAAATTTTTAATTAAAAAAATTGCGCATTTCGTAGAAGAAAGTGTGAAATTTGGGAAGTGATGGTGGAAAAAGGAATTATACTTAAGTCAAGAATCTTTTAGTAAACAAGGGAAAGCGAAAAAGTTAAGAAAAAGGAAGTGGGAAAATTGAACGATTTTCTCTCAGAGCTACCGAAAAGATTGGAAGAGATGATAGTGATGATAAGAAAGAGAAAGAATTAAAAGATGTGGGTAGCACTAAAAATTCAGCTTTTTTAAAACTTTTTTCGTGGTGAAATGAGGGTTGCTGATAACACTAACAGTGATTAGCTGAAGATAAAGAGATGAAGGGGAAAGTTAGGCACACGGATTTAAGCAGTGATTGGCAAGTGATATCCACTCTCCGTGAAGGATAGATTTACCTTTGTGGAACAGTTGTTACATTTTAAAATTGTTTCAGATCTCTATTGCAGAGCTTTGCAATTGGATAAGCTTATTGTTACCGCATCTGGGAAATCCTAGAAATACGATTGCGGAAATTGAGATTTAAATTTACCGACTAAATTTAATTTGGCAACATATTCTTCAAAGTCTAAGAGTTTAAAATATTAGGTCAGAGGTCAAATTTGAATATTTGAGATTAGATTTGTTTCATGTCTAGTTCCTTATCTGCTTGATTTTTAATATCGTTTCTGCAAAACAATTTCAATTTCGGTTACGAATATTTTCCTCCTACATCTTCAGCTGTTAGATGTTATGTGTTAGATATCTTCAAAAGTTGAATTTGAAAAGGCTGGAAAAAGGTACGTGAACTTGAATCATGGAAGTTTTATTTCCTGATTGGGAGTATTTAAGAAATATTTAATGGAGTATTTAAGTATTTAAGAAAATTGAACATTTTCGACGATCGTAGTCTTTTCCTTTACTTGACAAAAAATATTTAAAAGTAAGAATAGTAGAAGAGAATTTCCAGAAGATCAAAGTTGATTTTCCAAATTTTAAAAGCAAGCGAATCAGACGAGCTAAGCTGAGGAAAATAAGTGACGAGTGATCATTTAGGAACAAATTAATTTATTACGTTGCTACTAATGGTATAAATGATATTTTTAGGAATTATTTAAGATAATAATTCATTCATTCATGATAATAATGAACATTTCTTTGCAAGTTCATAAAATAAAAGAAAAAATGACATATGATAAATGATTTCGCTTAATTATCATAGTTATCACTGAAGGATTCGCACATTTCAATTTTCATTCAAATGAATGAATTCAGATTTGAATTCTTGCCTTCTTCCCTCACAAAACGACATACTTAGTTATTTCAAAATTACAATCATAAGTAATTTTGAAGCAGAATTATTTAATACTGAAATGTTACATTCAATCACATAGTTCCTTATCATCTAGTAGTATTATCAGTGAACAGAATATGATAGATGAATGAATGGGTGATAGGAAATTTTCGTTAATTAGTCATTCGCATAAATCAAATGATAGAAACATTAAATAACGCACAGCACTGAAGTTCAAGATAAGGTCAGATATATGTTCAAATGAGAGAGGCAAGAATAACCATAAAATAGACTTTCAACAATTTTTTTATAAATAATTAAGTGATTAATATAGAATGACATGATTTATGATGATTTTTTAAAAAATCGCATAAAAATGTGAATGATAAAAGAAATGAAAATTTTTTGAAAAAATGACAAAAGAGTGATTGAATGATAAATGAATGCGACAACTAATTTATGAAGAAGTAAGAAATAAAAAATTAGCAATGGAAGTTGTTAGCAATTGATTATTATTAAATAAAAGAAATAAGAATGGTATCTTTGATTTTGATAACAAAAGATTAGCAAAGGAGAAAGCTTGATGAAATCAATTAATTTTTCATCTTTTAAAACTAGAAATTAGAAAATGATTAAAAATAATAATTGATGCTAAAAAAGGAGCCAGATTATCATTGGAATTGTGATTAAGTCTGTTAATAATCAAAAATGACCAGTGACTAATTATCCTGACAAAAAATGACCGGGGATTTGCTATCTTGACACTTTTTTAAAGGTAAAAAAACCGAATTTTTCATCTTCTTACATTTTTGCCACCCACAATTGTAATGACCAGAGAAAACGAAATTACTGAAACCTATGGTTGAGAAGAAAATTATCGCTACACAGGTTGCTCTCTCTACTGATCTTCATATAGTAGATGTCGACAAAAAATTCGTCACTCAGATGTCCACTACTTCAACAAATGACCATCACTATACGTTCTTTCTTTTTGCTCTCAAACTATCCTCGTCGTTGCACAGTTCATTTCTGTTCTGGTTTCTAAGAAAATTTTATACTCCTTTTTTATTTAGATATATATTAGTTTAAAATCTTCCGGATCTTCCGTTTAAGGTAAGATAAAAACAACAGAAACTACGCTTTGCTCTATAAATAAAGATTTAAATCAAAAACATACTATGAAGAATCATATCGGTTCAAAGTTTAAATTGAAATATCTATTGTTTTGTAGGACTTTTGAACTTTGAACTCATGTGGAACATTCTACATCTTACTGTGCTGTTCCACCTATTAATAATTGGCAATCCATTGCGGATGATCAGCTACAATCGACCACAGAAGGTAAATGTCATTTCGAATATAATAAACTTATTTCGAAGTAACCTGTTCCTTCACTGTATGACACTATAAATGATATGGCAGTCATTTTTAAACTCTTTGAAATATTAAAAGTCTTAAAAAAGCTAATTTGCTTTATTACTATATTAAAAATATTAACTATCATAATTTTCCTAGCTGGCATTATTTCTGAACTAAATTACAAAATTCACACAATTTCCAAGTGAACAAGCCAACTAATAATAGGAAATACTAATAATAGGAAAAATACAACCAGCATGTCAACGATGTGGAAAATTTAAGCCACCGAACTATTCAGTATTTATTGGTCGTCGTCAATGTTTTGAGCCCTATGAAAATTGTGGGAAATGCCTTAATGCAAAAGTATGGTATGGAAATAAACAATTAGCAATACTTGGAACCATTGACGGGTTAATTTAAGAGCTAATTTCATATCGATTTCTAAAAAATTTAGCGCTTAGTTTTCAATTTTTGTAAAAAAATCATATAGAAAATAATGAAAATCATTAAATGGTCTTAATAGTAATTAATTAGCCCGAACGGAAAGAATTACAGATTAAACTTAATTTTAATTTAGATATAAAAAGGCGGTTGTTGTCGAGTAGATAACATTTCATACAATTTTTAAATAATAAAAGTCAAATAAATAAGTTTGTTATATATAATAAATAATTTGTTTTTTTTTTAATTTTAAAAAATGAATCATATTCATAATATTTCGGATATCATATTGTACGCTTCATTTTTACAGTAGTCATTTATGCAAATTGTACGGAATAAGAAGAATGGCATGCGGTCGCTGAATTACAGACTTACGGATCTCAGAATATTACGATTGAAAGATTATTTTGTTTCCAATAACACAATTTGTTAGATTATGTTATTTATTTTAAATTGTTATTTTTGTTTTTCTTTTTCTTTTCATTGAAAAAAGCGTATCATTAATCAATGAAATTTTATCAGCTCAAAATTAATTTAAATTTCAAATGATTACTAGTACAAAAATTTTAATTTAAAATGTTATAAATTGCCATATTTACGGTAAACAAAATTATATTAATCACATCGATTTGAATTTGGCAATCAGAAGTTACAAACAATTTTTCTTAATAAATTTTGTTCATTTTTGATTTTCGTTTATTTTACGAAATTCCAAAAAGAACATTTATTCAAATTTGTTGCCAAAATCACTTCACTGTAAGAGAATTTCCTCTTAAAATCATTTCAGTATGTGTAAAAGTTATTATTGTTATTATTTACTTGACCCTATTCTGATTGATTTTCTCTTTGCTGAAATTGTCTTTATGATTAACCAACGTGACCTCTCTCTCTTCAGACCAATGAGCATAATTCTCTCAATCCTTTCCTCTTTCTCTTCACTTCGATAACAACATTTACTTCATATCCGTCTGAATATGTTAATTTTTCAATTTCTATTCAGTCTCGACATTGTACTAATTTCTCAAACTTGTCTTTCAAAGACCAAATATCTTTATTATCAAGAAACGGCCATCAAATCGATATTCTCCAATAAATCGATTAGTAATTTAGAAGATACCCTTATTAACTTCAATATTACCAATCATTTTATACGACTGTTATGCGCAAAAACGTCTGAAAAGTGAAGGTTAAATTTCTTTTATTATTTAGTTGAAAAAGCTTAGCATAAATAATGCTTTAAAGAATTTGAAAAGAAAGGATGATAAGAATTGATATCGATAACTGAGCATGCAGATTACGTTATCGCTCAGAGAAATTTAGATACTTTTCTTCCTTCTGTTACTCTTTAAGACTTTGTAATTTATTATTGCACTTTACTCGTTTGATAAACAATGTTCTAGTGTGACGTAATAATAATAATTGCCATTTACTGTTATGCTGTTAATGATAGTGATGTGATAATTATAGCATGTCACGCGTGTCCAGAATTTAAATCACCAAATTGCACAATTTTCAATGAAAATTTACGTTGTTTAAAACCTAAGATATGGTATCATCGTTGCAATTACTGCTTACATGCTGAATTCGCTTGTAATCACAGTTTTCATGCTTTGCAAGGACGACTGATTGATAATATTGGACTGAGGTAAGTTCTGTCAATCATTTCGATTGCGCAACACATATCATACTTAGCGCAAAAGACCGAAATGAAAAAAGCTTTTGATTGAGTGTAAGATTTTGGTAAAATTGATAGACTTTTCTAAAGAGTCCTAAGGAGTGATAAACTCTTCTGAAGTTTCAAACTCCTTGAAATTTCCTTTTTCCAGAAATATAAAAAATCGGATGATTATGGTTTCATTGGAACTTTTATTTTACTTTTAGTGATGATTGGGCAGATCAATTTGAAGATGATATAAAACATGTTTATCAATTACATCGATTGAATGACACGGCTCAACGTTTCCCTATGCGTGGATTTAAACGTTTTGTACGTGAAAGTTTACACTGTATAACTGATAAACGATGGTATTA
>JABVXU010000464.1:0-42034 GCA_013365365.1 Cruorifilaria tuberocauda
AATGTGATTATGATAATAATAACAATCATAATGATATGATAATAATAACGATTATGGCTGGTTGATAAAAAAAAATGCTACAAATCGATTTGAAGTAATGAATTTTTGAATGGATCAATGGCGGAGATGGAATGAGTATAAAGCGGAGAGTGGAAAACAAATGAAGCTTTGTCCTCTTCATCTTTCATAAATCTCTGACTGAGAAAACGACTGGAAGCGCAAATATTGCAAATGCTACGACAATACCGCTTATGCTATCTAATTCAAGAATTATCAAAATTGATCATATCGAAAATGACACATCAATCAATTGATCTAATTTCTTTATGATTTATTTCATTTCTTTTTCGCAATAAAAAATGATTAGCTCAATTACTTGCAAATTTCTAGCAATGTGTGCTATGATACTGTTTATTCGATTAGCTATCGCGATGAATTAGAAATTCTTAAATGGAGCAGAAGAAAGTTTCGACTAAGAAAAGATATAGCAGAAGAGATATAATTTCAATTAGTTAGTGGCGACAATGAAGAGAGAAAAGCTAAAGGAGATGAGTTCGATTTGTTGCAATTCTTTTAGCTTAAATCCACCCGAGAAAAAAAAGAGCATATTTTTTAGCAGGGAAAAAGAAAAACATCGACTAACTTGAAAGAAAAATATGAAATTTTTTTCATTCTTATTTGCTAGAAATTTAAGGTGATAAATCTTAAAACGAAATTGAGAAAAGGAAGTGCTCTTTCCAGCTATTCCTTCCTATTTGCTTGCTACAAACAAAATGGTGCTGCTCAATTCAACTGTAAGCTTTCAAAATTGAAAGAGAAAAGTTATTTGGCATGTTTTGCAAAAGCATCGAAATTCTTTTTTCACCTCCACCTGCCAAACATAAATTTTAATCCGAAAAATGTCTGCTTTCGACCGATTCAATTTTGCTCATCAGCCGCATCATCCATACAATCTACAATCTCCTCTTCTACTGTATCCTACAATTCTCTCCACTACCATAATTCTATAGTTACAATTACAAGTGCTTAAGAGAATTTCATTTTGAATTCCAAACAAATGAATATGCATATGGTAAGGAAAGGAAAGGAAATGAAAAAGAAAAGGAAAGGAAGGAAGGAAGGTAGGAAAAGATGCTTGCATATTTTATCACAAAGAATCATTCTCGATGGATCAATTTGCTATCTGAAATTCTTCTCGAGATTATTCCTTCAAAATTTCATAGTATTACAGAGTACCGTATGAAAGAAAATGTAGAAATGAAAAAAAGAGGAAGGGGACAAATTAGAGTTATCATGTCTCATCATGTGTAATCAGTATTTAATCAATTGCTCCTATCTCATCATTTCTTACTTATTTTATAATTGTTTACTTTTATTAATTTAAATTTATTCAATTTTATTACAATCATTCAATTGCAATTGTATAATCACAAATTGATTTATCGATCGATCTTCTGATCTGATCGGAATACTGTCATTCATTATCATTCATCTCCTACATATATTTATTTCTTTTTACTTTTTAAATAACAACTATGATTTTGAGGCTTTTGATCAATTAAACATACACATGCATAAATATACACACATACATAAAAATATCTATGGAAGACTTATTTCAAAGAAAATTTTCCAAAGAATTTTATTTGGTGTGGTTTGCAATGATAATTTTTTTGTTGTCTGTTTTGTGTCTGTACATGTGTGTGTAAGTAGAAAGCCAAGAAGCAATCAATAGGACAAGCCTAGAGGAGGAGATAAGGGATGGAATACTGATATTGTCTGATTAGGTAAGTGAGGCAGTGCTGTATTTATTTCATGCACGAAGCAGAATCCATCGTTTTGCATTTCCATTCTTCTCTTGAATTCTTTTCTGAATTAGGTTGATTTCTAATTTCTCTATTGATTAAATAAAAAATGAAAATCTAAATTATCCTTTAAAAGTAAAAAAAAAAAGAATGGATAGATGAAAATGGATGTTGTTGGAAGGTAAGACAAAATGATGCAAGCAATCTATCACTTCCTAATATCTCTCTTTAAGTAAAATGCAACTGATTATCAGATAATTAAAGTAAGATCAAGGATGTGATAATGAGTGATTAGATTTTTGATTTAATTAATTACTTCTTCTGCTATATAACTTATAATCTTCTCTGGAGATAGTATACTAAATTATATATTTGTCGAATAGTATAATTAAGTTATTACTGTTATTTGTGATTGATGTTCACTTAGTTACAAATTAACTTAGACTATTGGATGATTAAGATTTAACTGCTTAACTCAATTAGTTTAATATTAGCAGATTTTCTTTGCTTCAAATTAATTTCATTTTTTGAATGTGAATCTCGAAACGGGAACAGCTGCAGTTATTCTGCACATATCAAACTGTTCTGTTCAGACGACGATTAATATTTTCACATTTCCATCTGATTATCATTCGTTTTTCATCTCTCACAGTACAGCTGACTGAAGATGAGAAGGATGAATGAGAGAGAGAGAGAGAGAGAGTTCGAAAAATCACAAATTAAAATTGCAAAAATCCAAAAATTGAATGCAATACAAGAGATTAAAATAAAAATTTAATTTACATAAATAACAGAGAATTGCTATTATCATTTAATATAATATGGAAAACATTAATAACGATAAAAAAAAGCAAAGATGAATAAAGCATGATGAAAGCACTTCCAACAACTGAGAAAAGTTATAAAAGTTAGGAAATGATTTTGAGAAAAATCTAGAAGAAAGAAAACGATGTACGATGAGATGACGAGAATCATTGTACGGAGGAGATGGGAAAAAAAAATGAGGAAAGAGGGAAAAGGAAAGAAAGGTATTTGGAAAGTTGGAATGAATCGTTTCTTCATGAAAACGAAAGCCATAAATCAGAGGACGATTTTGCTGAAAGAGCCAACCGAAAAAGATTTCGAAAAATGTTTGTTTCGGTGTTCTACAAAAACGAAATGAGAAACATTTGTTTTGTTTCATGGACGGACGACAGGCGACAAATTTCGAAGAAAAAGAAAAGATGAAATGAATCAGGTTCGGAGGTAAAAGGAGGGATGATGATTCGTCTCTCTTCTTTTGGAAAATTCTAAATGGAATTCAACGGAATTGAGAGCTAGCAAAAAAGAACTTAGAAGAGAACATACATATTGAACAACAAGGGTAATTTTTCAATATTTTTCTTTCTCCTCTACTGTCAATCTTATCCATACCTATCCTTGTTCCGATATTTTGTTGCAAAAAATCTTTAGCCTCATTAGTTGTTAGAGTTTATGAGAATGGAACATATCATTCTATCTTCGCCGTAGAATCTATTTCGTCCTTGCTTTTAATTATCGTTATCATCTTCCGATACATACAATAAACAGTAGGGTACTTTTTCATTTATCGAAATTTAGTTTTAATTAGCTACCATATTTTCTTTCGTCATTTTGCAGTAATTGAATTTTCCGAATTGCTGATTCCATCTTTCATTTTCGCATCGAGAATTTCCATTTTGAAGTATGCAATCTTCGATTACAGATCTCAATTGAAAAATTTTGTTAGTTGCATGCAAAAAAGAAATAAAATAAATTTAAAAAGATTAAAACATGCAGGTGTTATTTCATTATTTGAAAATTTATAAATCTTTAATTTTCATCTTCCTAATTTGTATTATTCCAAAAATGATTTCGTTCTTCTGAAGCAACGAAACAGATATAATAACTTCGCTTAGGAATTGAAAACATGTTTGTACATCACAATCGACTATGTCATACGAAGATTCGTTCAAAGCGAATTGTCACGCCATACGCCAACTGTCATGCTGAAAGAAAGAAGTCAAACATATCGTAATTGGAAGAAAGTGACATATCAAATACCCTATTAGAAAGTATTATTTAGAAATGATTCAATTCTATATGTTTGTACTTTCTTTTGAAAAAGTATAATTTGAAAGGTAAACCTTAACTATGATTAATAATTTACTGAAATATTTCAAATTTTCAACTGAAAGAAGTGAGTATTAGAAACAGAATTCACATCGTTAAATGTTTTTTAACAGTATTGCTGCTTAGCAAACTTCGTAGCACGAAGTTTATCCTAAAAGAAATCATTTAAAAGACAAAGAAGAAAATATCATACAGCGCAATGTTATCTATCACCTTATTGTTCATTTCAGATCTTCAAGCAACATTAGCAGTAATTATCAGTAGGATTGAATGAGAATATTTATCTCGGTTAAAGAGTTAAAGATTCACTACTCAATGATACCCTGAAATGCGATGTTTTGTAACACCCTAGTGGACCGCACGATCGATATGATATATATTATGTGTTTGATATACGTAGAAATGAATTACATACCATAGCGTTGAATATCCTAATGCTATCGAACAAAGAAATATTTTATCCCTTCAGTGTCATCAATGTTTTGCTTTTCAAAAATACCTCCGCTCATATAATGCATGTAAATGAAAGATATCATTCACATCACCTTTTCTATCTCATTTTTTTTGCACTTTACAGTTTAAGATAAGCACACAAATCTCTTGAAGTTTGTGAATACAGTTTAACTTATATTATCTTCAACAAACAACAGAAGCAATCCTTCACCCCCAGATTATAGTGTATGTCAACAAACGGACCATCCACTTTCCCTTCTAGTTGCACAACATTTCACCATGTCCGCTACCATCTTGATCACAGAACTCTCCTTGGATCAGGTCTTCAAGAACAAAGCTTATTTGATTAATAAAAGCATAAATTAGAATATTAGATATCATGCTTCCATATTCACTGTAGGCATTAATTAAAAGATGTAGCTAAGCACGGCATATTGAACATTGCGGAAACAACAGCTTTCTTTCATATTCAGCTTTTAGACGAATTATGACATTTATTTAACTCTGGAAAACCAGAAGAGCTTTATCCTTCATAACAAAAGAGGCAAATAGAATCCTTTACAAAATGCGTTACGAACGGAACGTAAATACATTCATGTTTTTCTGGTAGTAAAGTGGAAGCTGATGATCGCGACCCCTGAAATACCAATGAATATTATTGAGGATGTGCAAATTTAAAAGTTATACAGTTTTTCGTACGATCAGAACAATCTTAATAACGTTAGGTATTACTGTATCAAGTTACCAATTATATATAAATATATATAATTATATATATGCATATAAATAGAAATAATTTAAACGTGGAAAATATAATAAAAACAAACCTATATGGTCGGGAGAAAAGATGCTCTCGAATAAATTGCCCAGAATTATTTGCAACACTACCAGATTCAAGAAGGATATCAAAACGTGAAACTAAGAATGCTATCTGCGCCTCCAGAATATTATCTGGATCGTCACATGTCACATACGTCATAAAATCGGCATTCAAAATCCGTTCCATATGCTAATTTAAAATTTCTTATGAATTTTCTTGCTTTTAAGAAGTCCAAATGAATGAGAATGAATAATTCTAAGATTATGAAAAGAAAATGTAGAAGTGCTTACAATAAGACTGCTATTGAATGAAGAAATTTCCATGTTATCCAACGTAAAACTCAAGATATAAATTGGTTTCACCTTCGGGTATCTGATATCAACCTGAAATTTGCTTCATAATTATAAAAAATCAAAAAAAATATAATGCGCACGTTCATATCATATTTAACATAAAGACTTACATAAAAAACTAATCTTTCTAATAAGCTGATTTGAAATAAAATTCCGGCGAAAATATTTTTAAATCTATTTATGTAAATCAAATATTATTTCAAATCCATCGAATATTTAAAAAATTTTAATTAAGTTAATTATTACAAATATTAAAGCATGAAGTTTGGCTCCTGGATCTCTTTCAACCGTTGCAGAAAAGTAAAACTGTTTATTAATATTTGTTCTCCGTTCAAATTCTATCAGCTTTCGGTATTCTTCCGTTACAGCTTCACATTCCTAAAACAAATATCCCTAAGCAGAAGTAAAACCTATTTAATAGTGAACAGTGTAATTTCAGATTTTTCTATTATTAAAACTAGCATCATATTTAGTTAAACTTGAATGGAAAAGACAAAGGGGTATTCAAAAGAAGCATTTGTAAGCAAATTGTAAGCAATACCAGGGCTTCACTAGATATCATTAAGAATACAAATATTTTTAGCTTATTTAAAAAAGAGATAGGGAAATAAGAAGACACAATTATTTAACTGATAATGAAAACATAAAATCAAGAGATTTATATTATATAATTTTATAAAAGCATAAAATCTACCACATTTAAAAATTTCGTAAAATAAACTAACGAAGAATTGCTCAGCTGTAATCATTCGGAAACTGGTCAATTTTGCACAGACATTTTCCGGGAAATCATTCCGGCTTTTTAAAACATCGAATACTTTCAAAGCATCTACAACAATGATTATTATTTTGTTGCATAATATTATTTAAATCAATGGATTAGTAAAAAATAACATTATCAATATCTTTTATGATAATTCTGTTATAATTGTATGGATGAGTTCAATTCGTTCCAAATCCTATTCCCCTTATGTAATAAGTTTATTCATAATGTGACTTTCGGAAAGTTTAGATGAAAAACTCAAACATATATATAGTTAATTTTAATTGTTATAGCCATAAAGGAAGCCAAATGTCAAGAAGCTTTTACAAAACTTTATTTTTTATGTCACTACAAATTAAAACCTACGTAGAGAATGAGCAATTCGAGCCAGAACACATCTTGAATGTACACGCGATCTAATCTCTCCAATCACAGAATGCAAAACTTCACACAACTGAGGATTTTTCGACGGGATTTCATCGTTTATACCAGCCATTTTCTGAGCAAATATGTAGAATCGACCAATTTTAGATTCCAAATCGGCTACAGAAATCCTTTAAAAAAAATACTATAAAGTACTGAAAAAAAATAGAAATTTTGACCAAACATTAAATAAGTTTGAACCGATTCTAATAAATTAATTTAGTACGCAGTTAATCTGTTAAGATTCTTAAACCTTAAGTTAAAATCGAAATTCATCCAAAAATTCATAGGCCTATGTGTATATATAGAGTTGTGGTGATCATAAATTCGCTACAATATCCAACAGATTATATATATAAACATAATAAAATTCGCTTAAAAGCATACTCTAACTGATCCAATTTGGCTTGCCCCGCATTATTGACACACTTACTTCCATCATCACCATCAAATAATTCGGATAGAAGAGATGTATCAAAGAATGTATTTCTGTAAATGATCAACAAAGAATCAATTTGATAACTAATCAATTTAACTTTTTATGAATTTAAATTCAAAGAAATTTCGAACTTATGAAATTATGAATTAAAGTTTTCAAATTAGAGAAAAGTACCCATAAACTGATGTGGGTATTCGATTCAACTTCACCATCACTCCAACTGAATGCAAACCCGGAATGAACTGCAGCACGAGGGTTACGCAGATATCGTCTAAAAAACCAACTTTTACCCATATTTTTTTTACATTTAACTAATAATAGAAATTCAAGAGTATGTGGGTGTGCAATGAGAAGAAAACAGGAATTCAACTTTTGCTCTAAGGATCTAAAAAATAGTTATAAAATTCGATAAACTGGAAGGCTTTACACAAAACAATTTTGGTTGAAATTAAGCAATCTTGTAAAACATATTATTTAACTAACCCTGACAAGCGATTTCCATTTCAATATGAATCGGATGAGGTGCAACAATGGCATCCTTTCGTTCAGCAATTAATTCTTTCATGGTCATTTGCCTTCTTTTCTCATGGCGTGCCGATGGTGACTGCTTTCTGTTTATCTATAATAAATGAGAGATAAAACGCTTTTCTCCAGCACAACAGAAAAACAATAAAACCGAGCTTATTTTAAATAAAAATGAAACTAATGTATTCTTGACGATAGCTAACTGTGAATTGAAGAAAAATCTTTTTTTTAAACATTAGCTACTTTATCGACATTAAATTGCACTGGAAGGAATGAAAACGTTCTTAATTCCAAGAAAAATGTATTTGCTTCACACTCCAAAAAAAGTCAAAGCAATTCACATGATCCTGGTTATCCTCGTCATCGGCGTCTTCAATAATTTCGCAAGCACGCTGTCGATTCTCCAGAAACTTCACAGCACTTTCATGATCACCTTTGCATTTTAGTATTATTCCTGCTTCTACAAAAACATGCATATTTAAAAAATGATTTCTGCCATATTATTTCACAACTTCTTAAGACAGTCGATGAAAAATACTGAAGTTTTCGAAATTTAAAATGATATGTCGAGTATAAAATGGATTTCTGGGAAATATTAACCTTTAACAATATCACAATAAGCCTCAACTTGTACGGCAATTACAGAAAGCTCTTGAGGTAATAGAGACAATACGCGCTGCTTCTCAATATCAATAGGATTGCACGTCAATCCCATGAGCTCTTGCACCGGTCTTGCTGCCTAAATTACGTCAAAATGAAATATATTTCAGAGCTAATGAGACGTTTTTTTTACCTGTAGGAATTTTTCGGAATAAAGATATTAGATGAAAAAAACTGCATATTGAATTAAGCAGAAACGTCAAAGAGTGCCTGTCACGCAAGAAACAATCTATTAAAAAGTATAATCTATTAAAACATAAAACATAAAATATTAAAATAAAATTAAAAAAACCTCTATCACGGCTTCGATACGTGGTTTCAATGACTTCAGTCGATGTTCCTTCGTTGTAATATCAGTAATAAGCACATTTTTTCGTCCTTCTCGTTCTTGCAAAGTTCCAACCAAACTGGAATGATAAAAATATTTTGCAACATAAATATTACTGGTCTTTATTTAATTTTAGATAAAAAAGTTTTGGTATAATTGAATTATAACAGCTATATTTCTCAAGATCCTATGCATTAAGTCGATATTCTCTAACAAACTATGAAAGTAATTCAAAACACAAAAAATTACATAAATTTAAAAAGCAGTTATAATTTCATGATTATTTTTATTCTTTCTTATTTCGACAATAACGACAGAAAATTTAAATAATATGTTTAGAAAATTTTATGATTAAATAATACTTTTTACGCTCTTCCATCTCCCAGTTCAATCGAGCCAGATGTTGTCGATGTTTATCCTTACGAGTGATTTCCTCCTGCGAAATACTTGGAGGTGCATTTGCATAGAAATCTTCTAGTGAAACCATTTCAATATCCTCATCAGCTGATCTAAAATCTCGAAGAAAGTGAAAAATTCTAAAATTACAAGTGCAATTCCTAAGCTTAAAAACTGCAGATTTTTTTTCCAATATATTTTGTCGCTTTTTAGAATTTGCTGAAACTGGCATTTTTTTAATGCAATTGAATTTACCTGAAATCATAACATCGATCAATCTCCTTCTGTAAATGCTCAATTTCACTCCGAATATTTTGCAGCTGAAGAAATCGTTCTTCGACAACAGCACGCTCCCGATTCACTCGATCACGAATTTGTCGATTTCGATATTGAGCCAAACGATTTAATCGTCGCAGTGATATAAATAATGAAAACAACGATTCGTCGAAATACGGTTTTTCTGTCTGTTAAATTAGGAACTTGAATGAATGAAATATATTTATGAAAAAAATGTGGACTCCGAAGAAATTTAAATATGCAATTAAAAATGGTAATTAAACATGGATTACCTTAGCTAAACTATAACTTGAATCAACAAGTTTCTGCTTAAGCATCTGCGAATGTTCTAAAAAAGATTCTTCAATTGATGCCATGGACATCAACAATGCCTCTTGATCCTCCCGTTCATAAAATTCCTTAAGGCATCAAGATTAGTTTAACTTTTAATAAGAAATGATTAATATAACTCAGGAAAGGAAAAAAGTCTTTAATTTCTTCAAGAAAAACATTAGCATTCTCAAAAATAAACAACTTAATAGGAGTGAAATAAAGAAATAAAGTAAAGCATATTACCGAAACAGTTTTCGTGATATGCTCATCCGCCTGCTTTTTCTTCTCTGGAGACTGTATGCTACCAGCAGTTCGAGCACGTTTTGCTGACATCCTGAAAACTTAGCATTTAAACTGTCTTATCAACAATTCAGAATTCAACAATAATCGCGCAATATTTCACTGCTACAGTGTAATAAGAGGAATCATCAATCAAGTATCCACGGTGCTGAAAAATTAAATTATAATTTCCTAGTATCCACTTAAAAACTGCATGATTCTCATACTCTTCATAGCAAAATGCGAATTTTCTTTATTTACAAAATATTCAATATTCACCAATAAAATCTTCCCCATCTTCCCCCTTTCTTTTCTGTTCCGAATTCAGTTCAGTGGAATATTTCATAATGATTGAACTTCCTGAATTGCAAATCCCTTTCATGCAAAACGCACAAGATCTACAAGCTACCTTAATTCAATACAAATATTACGTACGAAGCAGCGATTGAAAAAAAAAATTCAACACTGAAAAATTTTCTTTACTATTAGAAATGAAATATTTTTAAAATGCAAAAAAACAGGTCGAAGTAAAACAAATAAGGACAAGAATAAACCATCACCTGGTGTAAGACGATGAATAAAATGAAGTAAACTGTAATGAAGACAAAAAAATGAGCAATTTAAAAATTAATCTATTGCTTTTTTTCGATAACAATTCTCATTCTTTCTATTTCTTATGAGAACGAATACATGGGAATGTAAACAGACAAATAAAACACTGTTCGGTGAAACAGAAATATGAAGCAGGGAGAGCTTCATAAATCATTTGTGACATATTTCTACAAGCCAGAAATGATTCTGAAAAATTAATGCAAACTAAAGTTGTGATATAATCATAATTTAGCCAAATGGAGAAAAACAAACAAAGGCACACACATAAACATATGGATAAAGATAAAATAAGGCAAACGGAAACGAAAAAAAAAATCAAATAATCATTTCAAACATTATGAAATTTTAAAAAGCAGAGAATTCAAAAAAAATTTATAGAGAAAAAATTCTTCGTTATAAAAGAAGTGCTAATATAGATCATCTCTAATGTGTTAAAGCTATAAAATATCGGTATTTTTTTCTGCTGGCTCGTAAAATTCTCATAAACTGTGGATAATAATTCTCCAACTCTGTCAGTTAGATTATTTTTGTATTTTTGGAGACTTAAAATAAAAGAAACCAAGAAAAAACAGGATAGCTGAATACCTAAAACTGAATCAGATTGCATGAATCAGACGATAAAAACTCAGATAACGCAGTGGGAAATGAGAAAATCTTAAATGGCACCAAAATCGATATGAAAATTAGATACTCATGCCATAATAATTGAAATAAAAGGAGACAAAACAGTTCAGTAAATTTCAGTTTGCATAGGGAAACAAAAATAAGGCACCTACGATTACCAGAATTGATGATATTCCCGCATAGAAGAAATCGAAAAATTGAAAATTCCGATAAACAGAGGAAAGTAGTACTCTGCAAATCATAACGGTTCGTGCAATTTTCGCTGTCTACTGATTACCAAATAATATGAAATCATAATCCATCGAAAACTTGTACGCGAGTTTTCGTTGCTCCAGCACCGCTCTGTAAAAGTCAAACCGCTAAATATTAGTTAGGAAATCTGTTAATAAAAGCTCTAAGTGTTGACTGGAAGAAATCACACTGCTTTATAATCAAAAAATAAAATATGAATAAAACAAAATTTATTAATGACAACATGCAAAATTTGTTAAATAAATTGTGATCATACCATTACTGAATTATTGTAACAATATTCAGAAGTTACTAAAAGAAAGATCACTACTCTACTATGGCATATTTCGTTCTCACTTTATGAAAGCGGGATACTTTACTCTCAACATAACAAAGTTGATATTTCTAAATAAAAGCATGACTTTTATTTTGTAGTAAGCTCATTTTAGTAATTTTTGACTTCAAGCACAGCAAAAAACACGCTCAAATTATATTGAAATTACCTTATAAACATGATATGCATGTGGTTCAGCAGTTGACTGCAATACGAAACTTATTAAGAATTATAATTTCTACTAATATTATATCAGTAATAACTTATCAGTTTAAATCAGCAGATGCAGTGGGAATGAGATAAAGATTATTTCTAAGAGGTAATTAGCGCTATCGGTATGAGAGTATCTAGCAAATAGTTATCATTTCTGCATTCGAATGAATTTATCATTTTACAAAGCATTTTGTGCTCAGTTTTCTGAATGTATGAAAGTTACTTTTCTAAGTGTGGAATATTTATCAATGCCCATTTGCAGATTAGTTGCATGGATTCGATCATGCTCTGACTGGCGATCCACAACCTTCAAACTTTCAATTTCATTTCGAAATTCGGTCATCTTTTCTTGAAGGCTTTTTTTTTTCTCATTATAGTCGGCTCTGCAAATAATCGAAAATTTAGTAACAAGCAAAGTTTTCCCCATATTTTCTTTTTTTGAATTAATTTCTGAAGCACCTCGACTTTTCAATTTCTGTCCGTAAAGACAGAAGATCATTTGGCATCATTTGATTGCTAGATGGATCAGGTGGTGGACAATTCAGCAAAGTTTGTTTCTTTATAAACAATGATGGCTGTGTTTTAATTATTGGTGTGACAGAAGCTGCAAAGTTTGGATCGTCATCCAAATACTGCATGTAACTACTACCATCACCACTGCTTGACGATGACACCAAACGATGATGACTGATATAACGTTGGGGGACAGGCAAAGCGTATGCTGATAACCAGTCCTGAAAATGGTTACATAACGTTTATTTGATAAATCGGTTTTTTTTTATTTTTTACATCACAGCAAGAATATATAAATTTAAAACCAAATATTGCTTAGGGCATCATACATTCGAAAACGCTAGTTGACAATAACAACTGAAACCAAATATAGCTTAGTTGGTAAAGAAAGGACTATGACTGCATAAATAGCATTTAACTCTATTTAAGAACACGTGCTTGGACTTTGTCCATCTTGTAGTTACAGAACTAGGTGACTACTCTTTTAATTTATCTATTAAAATGAAACCTGTGGCCAACTCGGTTCCGAGTCATACAAATGTCCGCGGCATAAATATGGATCGTAACCATGACGTTCTGTTTCATGCATTAAACGATGAGCCCAAAGTTCGGCATCACGTGCTTTTCGCTCTAGAGACATTTTTGTTTCTTCCGCCTAAAAAAATTTTCTTTTAGCATGCAATGAAAATTTATTTGAAAGCTCTAACGAAATACTACTTTTCACACATCACTTAAGCATACAGGATTTCTAACAAAAGTTACCCTTATAATTTTACTGAATGTTTTCGTATCATTCATTTAATGGAATGAATCGTATCATCATACGCAAGCACCACTAAATAATTACAGATCAAAATGTATGTGTATGCTTTTGAAATTTGAAAACATAAGATCTTCTTACTTGATCTTTTAATTTATTCATTTGAAGTACACAGTAGAAGTTTCGCTACTTTAACGTAAATACTAGTGACAGATTCAATTAACTAATGGTTTGAAGTTTACTTTAATTAATATTCCTGACTTCATTGTAATTAACCTTCGATCCCTTTACAAAATATAATTTGAATTTTGAAAGAGGTGAATTTGAACTTTGAAGAACTCCAAATTCTACCTTGATTTGTGAAAGCTTCATACGTTGGCATTCCGCTTCAGCTTCACTGGCTCTTTTTGACAGTACTAGAGCTTCCTCTTCCGATACTCGCGCTTTTTCTGCCATCAAATGCGCATTTTCTTCAGTTTTTTTCATAGCTTCCTAAACAAAGAGCATTCTATGGCCGAAAATATTGCATTCATCTGACGATAGCGAAAAACAGACAGGCAACAACTCTGCATTATTATTCAATTCTTTTCAAAAGTATTCTGGGAAGCACACTAGAGAGAATTCCAGTATTTCAGCTCATTCATTTGTTTGCACTAGGGCGATACATTCTGAAAAGTTCAAAAAGGAAATAAAAAATAATTATATATATTCTTTTTCAATACCTTCATGTTACGCAACTGCTCATTAATTGCAGCTATTTCATTTTTATATTTGTCTCGTTCCGCTTCTGCCTGTATACGTTGCTCACGTTCACGGGATAAACGATTTTGTTCCTGCTGAAAAAACAAATCTATATTAAAGACATAATAATACATATAAAGAAGAGAAATTATTTGAGATGCTATGAAAACCTTGAAAATGATTCCAATAACAATATTCCTAAAAAATGGAAGAATCTTTTTTTATAATATAATTTTTTTATCAAAAACAAACAATTCGTCGAATTCGCTGTTCTTTCGCCTGAGCTTTCATTTGCTGTACTTCGAGTAGATCTGGTTGACGTCTTCTTAGGTATAAATTATGGGTACCAACGCACAAATCTAATATGCTCATATTGATGGAGATGTCTTTTGCACGAAATGTGATCGTACTCTTGTCCATTGTCCTCATGTTAAACTGAAAAAAAAATTCTGTGTCCGTTGGAAAATTTTACAAATATCATTTTTTCGTTCACCACTTTCATCCAAATCTTTCAAATCATACCTACACTAAAACATCGGTAAGATTTAAAATTCTGAATATTATACGCATTTAATGGTACAATAGAGTAAAGAATTAGATTCCCGAAGAAAAACATTAATATAAAGATCCTTAAAAATTATGAGTCTTCCAAAGAACTAAAAACCTACTACTTTATTCTTAAATGAAATGTTTTTGATTTCGCTCCAGGAAAAGAATGGCCGTGGCGTAATTCGATTAGACTCTTTATAAATTCCAATTCCTTGTGCTGATACACCGAGTGTTAGATCGGTTTCTTTACTGTTCTATAACATTACTGATTGCTTTAAATATCTATACAAAATACAAGTAACTAACTTCAATATCATTTAAAAAATTAAAAGCGATCACTTTACTCAGAGATATGTAGCTGTCCAGAAATATGCTGCACAAACAGAAAAAGATGATAACAATAATAATAAATAATAAAAAGTTTTTTATAAAAATCAATTTAAAACAATCATGTACCACATATGCTGAAATATTTAAAAAATTAAAAAACTAACACATATGGGATAGTACTGAATTCCATACATCTCTAAATCCTGGGCAACCCGCAGATATTCCATTTCTGCATCTTCTCTGTAACGTTACTTTACTTTTTTAAAAACAACTTCAAGAGGAATACTCGGAATAACATAGAATAAAAGTACATCCAAAGCACAAAATTTTTTTGATTCCAGCAGTAAAAAATCATAGCTGCACATTACCTGCTTTGTCCACTATTATTTATCCACCACCGTTTGATGCGTTCCTCCCACATCTGTGGTGTCATATCGTATTGCTTGATTACGCATTCTGGCAATAACTCACTTAATTGCAACTTTGAACTCTCCACACAATCACCTTGCTGAATAATTTACACATAATTTTGTAAACTTCAATCAATTTACTTCATATTTTTTTAACTCATAATTCTTTAAAATCGATTAAAAATTCAAATCACAATTTTGCAAACTTAGTTAAAAATAAACAGAAACAAATTACTCACTGCGAAAGCAACTGCAGCACATTTACATCTACAAAAAAACTAAAAATTAAAAAAAATTTAGTAATTTCTTGCAGTATTGTGAACTCACAATTGCCTGTACAGCGTAAGATGCAAGAAGAACGGATGCTTCGGCCGAGCAGTATAACTGCATACTTAAAATACTTTGTTTAATTTGAAGGAAGAAAAGGTGACGTGTTATATCCTGTATCAACTCCTCCTCGACATCTTCTGGATAAAACTTCACAAGAAATATGAGATGTATTGATCCATCTTCCTGCTTTGGCACTTCCTGTTTACTTATCTAAAATTCAATTAATAAATGGATGGCAACAAGCTAACAATCAGCAAAATAATTCGCTGCTGATATTACCAGAATAGAAAATAAAAGCGGTGAGCATTCTACATTAATAACTAAATTACATCTAAATCCAAATATAAAATCTATTTGCAATATTTTCAACTTTAAATGTCATTGTATATAGAGTCGAAAACATTGCAAATAAGAATTCAATAGCAGATGAAGCATTTTTCACAGATCTTATGACAATAAATAAACCTTCTTATCCATTTGCAACCAACATGGCATCCCTTTTTTGTTCACAAACTGCAAACCAAAAAACCAAATTTCTCTTAGACCAATAATTCTGCATACTGTATCAAACAGCTGCCGTCCTGTACAATCTGGCTGCATTGCAGAAAAATTAGGATGGATACAACAAATTCGATATATACAAATGATCTTTTAATTCATAAATGAAAGTTGAAATTGAGCAAACCAATAACAATAATAGTAATAATAACATACAAATGTATATATAAATTAGTTTAAAATATCAGCATATTTTGTTCAATATGTTTATAGATCGAAGTGTGGAGTGTGGAGTTAATAATTTCTTGCAGTAGTATGGAGTTAAACGAAAAAAAAATCCCGCTGGACCAATAATTAATGCTTTACAAGCTTTTTTTAAATCATGCAAATACTGCCCATACTCATACTTCATATGTTTTTGTTACTACCATATGTAATAAAATTTCTCTTGTTACGGAAATTGGAAAAGGAATTAAGAAGATGCTATCCTAGTTTCCAAGACGCTTTTAATTTTTGAATAAACTTATTAATGGCTATGACTGGGATCTTGATAAACTTATAAACTAAAATCCAGAAATACGTTCTAACGTAATATAATCTTGAAACCTAGTAATCTAGTGATCCATTCTTGGGAAAATGTTTTTTCACTAATATACGAGCCGGCAGAACTAAAACAAACAAAATTGGTAATGTTTATAACGCAGCAAATAATAATTCGAAGATGCTATAATTCCATAATTCTATTATCTCGTAGTAATGTTCTAGTAATATGCGAAAGTATCTGACAGTTTATTAGTGCATTAAGTCATAAATTAAGCAATCCATTAAAACACCACTCCATCAATCTAATAACATAAACTTCTTCGATTAGATAATAAACAAACCTCCACAGTTATTTTTTCCAGATCAGCATCCATAGTGCTTACTTTGACATACAAATATTTTCCACTACCTCCAGATGAAAAGAAGCCCATTTTTGGATTATGAATGGTAATGTTTAACTTTTGCTCATCAGTCAATTAATTTTGGTTCTTCCTTTCAAAGCAAATTTTCTCGACTCCAGACTTATATCCATACTTCTCTACATTCCACAATAACTGATCTAGCTGAAAAAGAAAATAGCTTGTACAGCAGAAATAACTTTCATTATTAACGTAATAATTATTCTTGATCAATGGCCTTACTGATATTCTTAGAATTATTTTTATTCCTATAGAATAGTGACGACGAAGAACGAGAGGAAATAACGAATAATAACCAAAATTGTTTTAAATAACGCATGAATATTAAGAAACTGTATGTCAGACACGATAATGTCAAACGGAAGTTCACGTTGCAAGTTAATGAGTGCAACCGTAATCACGTGTGGAATTCACGGAACTGGAAGAGATGCATAAATAAATGTAAGCAGCATTGTAGCACAATGCAATAACTTCATCCTGCAAATCAGAGTGACGTACGAGTCGTACGAATAGCAAGTCGTGCCGTTCCCACGTTATCTCTTTCTATTGTTTCACTGGTTTAATATTTTGCAGGTGATTACAGGCTTTCTTATCATATCACTATTAGCAATATATACCATTCGATAATAATCTCATTGTAATATCGCGGGATTGTCGTTCCTGGTGAGCAGTAAAATCAAATAAATTAGATTTAATTTCTTATTATTATTATATTACTGTTACGACAAAAAAAAATAAGCAACTGAACGTACTTTGACATCATGTAACTGGCGTAGGTCAAATTCATTCCTATTTTCTTGATCTTTCCTTCCTCATGCAAAAGCATAACCTTTTATTCATTCCAATAATACAAAATACTTATCAGTATAATCATAAGTTATATAAAGATAAAACAAAACAAATGAACATATGTTAAGTGAAAAAAATATTGACAGAGTACAATCTTTCATGCAAATTTTCGAACGATTTCAAGAAAACACATTTCGTATTCACTTGTAGTAGAAGAAATTGATAACGTCACGTATGATCGAAGTAAATAAATCTTAATAGGTATATATCTACTAGAATGGCTTCTGCTATCTGCTAAAGACTCATTCCTAATTTTATATTAAATTGTTTCACTAAATCTTTAGTGAAATTGGAGCAAACTGAATTATTTACCCTTTTTCTCATTTCCATCAAATGGCATTATTCAAGGAGAAATTTTATTTCGTTAATGAAAGTAAATTCATTAGGTATCATAAGAACGTCTTTTTCTTCTATTGAGCGATGTATTGCTCTCAATTTCTTATTAATATTTCTCTACATTTTATAGGACTAGTCAAATTGATCATCCTCTTAGATAGTTGTAAAGGAGTTTTCGAATGTAACTTTATAACTCAAAATTCAAATCTTCATTATCAGATCAGAAAAGAAGATATCTTCGTGGAGAAATGGGAAATACATATCCTAAGGATTAGGTGAAGATTAAAACTCTTGGAATTCTAAATCTTATAAAACTTAAAATGCGTACCATTTAACAAGGAAAGATGAATTAAGGACAATGTGATGAGTTTATAATGATAATACTGATCATATAATTTATTATCTTGCAATGAGACCATTAATTTTCGGCTCCAATAAATTGTCGATCACTGCTTGTTCTAGTTCGGCAAGTTGTTTCTGCATATCAACTAAGTCTCTGAAATTATATTTCAACATTGGGAAACCATTCCTTTTAGTAGAATTTTTAAAAAGACTGGCAAATAAGTAACTAGTTTTGATTAACTAACTTTGATAGCTTTGATAATAAGGCGAAATGATGCCATTTTTGATAACAAAACCATTAATAATGCGTTTTGAATAAGTACATCATAATATTTTCTATTCTTATATTTTTAGGCTTATCTTCCTTGCTGATTCTTAACTTTGTTGGCTTACAATCCAAGCAAAAAAGGAAAAAATGCATTTAAAGAAAATACTTTGTCGTTTTGCCCGGTAACGATTTGAATTCAATGTAATATTTGATTTTTGGTTCAGTTCCACTTGCTCGTATTGTTGCCCAACTACCGTCCGATAATGTAAATGTTATCATTTCGGATGAAGTACTGAGTGGTAGAATCTGCAAAAAAATGTTTCAAAACAATTCTTTCCTTTCATTCCACAACGATTTGTAGCATTCAAGAGCTTAATTCATTTCAAAAGAGTATTTTGATTGTAAGGGAATTTCGAACAGGCCTCATTGTCTGTTCCAAATCAATTAATTAAAAACTAAATGGTATGTTGTCATGCACTTCCAATAAATTGCGAATAAAGTTATTTTTCATGAGAATCTCAACTGTAAATATCCACCTCAAATTAAGTCTTGATTAAGGGCTGTTAATGTTGGTAGAGATGCGGGATCAAGTTTTAAATAGTTTTCAAGAAATAACTGATAATAAGTAATCAAATTGTCATAATTCTACCATAATTCCTCCTACTTGTAATTATTGCAACACAGCGAATTTAAATTACTATTATTGCATTTCTCACTGATTATAAAAATCCATTCTTTTTAATTTTATTTTTTGATATTTTTTTTGTTTTCCTTTTGAAATTTAATCAACATCACGCGATATGTAACATACAAAATACATGAATTCAAATAGTCGTCACAGTGGTTATGATCTATTCTTCTTAATTTCAATGACGGAATAAAATAAGATGTTTAGAATGTAATTCGATAATAAATCAAATATAATAGATAACATTGAGAAATAATAAGCAAAACTTACTGGCTTATTTCCAGGTTGCTCATTGTCATATCCAATCGTCAGATCGCGTATATACTTAACATCGAATTTTCCGATTTTTTGTTGATACTGAAAGTTTAAAAATGAACCAGTTCAGTTTTTTTTTTCTGGATAAATCACCTTTTCGTATAGAGAATATCTCTTGATGCTAAATGCAATGGTTGATACTGCCGATATGGAGATTCTTGAAAGAAGCGCATAATACTTTATTTCGTTTATACCCGCTTTGATAAAAATAACAGCTTAGATTTGCATTAAAATTACAATTCATTTCATAGGTCTTCAGGAGATTGTTTTTCTATCTAGAAGTGTAAATTGTACTTTCATTGAACAGTATTTTAAAAGTAAATAATACCTTATTATCTTTACGTATTTTTGCAAAAATATTCTTCATTGTTGTCTGGTTGGGTACAAACCAATACGAGCTGCCAATTAGATGAAAACCATACCTACAGGAATGGATATTTACTTTCCGGGATAAACAGGAAGATTGAGAACAATATTCGAGTCTTCTATTATTAGAAATTTTTTTTTAAAAAATAGAAGTGTTTGTAAAACCTAAATCAACTTAACAGTCTCAAAGAACATCATTTTTACTTTTTCGCCTTAAATAGGTTAACTCTTAAAAAGATTTAAATTAACATTCAGACTTACTTGCTATAAATGTTGAGAAGTTGTTGAGCAAGAGTTAATTGCTTGGAATATAAGTAAGATGTCAATTCAGCGAATGTTGCTGCCGCAGTAATACCATCTTTATCAAGGGCATGCCCTAGCATGAAACCAATTGATTCTTCCCACGCGAACAATACAGTCTTCCCGAGACGGCGAAGTTCATCCGCCTTATTCCCTAACCATTTGAACCCAGTTAAACTTAATTCAGTTTTGAAACCTGAAATTAATTCAAACGTTTTTTTCAGTTGAATCATTGATGATGATTTAACTATTTTTTCACGATTGCAGTAATCATACATTTTAAGGAAATGGGATATTCTCTCAGTTGCAACAGATAAAATATGTAGCATAAACCCATTTTGGAAAGAGAGAAAAATTATATATTATCCTCATATCAGTCAACCTTATATTGTTGTATTTCTTAAGATATCTATAATAAATCTTAAAGAAATTCGAATCTTAATTTGAGTCTCAACTTAAATTTAGAACTTAGATTAACTCTTCTTCTATGTATATTCCTCTCTAAAAAGGTCTTTGCATTTCATTGTAATAACCTTCTTTCTCGGCAATAGTACGACTTATTGAAGATGAAACGACACTATTGACAATATACAAATTTGAGGGGTCTTTTTTCGGATTTTGCTCTCTCCAGCAATGCCAAATCCACCATGACATCAGAGCGCCCATTTCATTTCCCGTGAAAATCTTCCATTCACCTCTAAAAGTTGATAAAATAAAATATACAGATTTACAGTCTGCTAGCCTTCACAATTAAAATGTTCAATTAGTAACAGAATCATCTTTTAAGCAGTCGCTCAGTCTACAAAGAATTAGTTCCAAAGAGATACAGCATTTAAGCTTCTAAGGATCAAATATTCCCTACCATTAACCTATGTACCACACTATTCTATTAGCTATTATCTTCGCAAGATAACTAGCTAGGTCGTAGATCCCGTGAAAATTAAAATAAATTGAGTTGAAGTCGAAGAAAGAGTAATTGCTTGATAAATTCATTACTCGGGTTGTTTTTCCGCCAATTGGAAACGATCAGCATCCGGATCATTGGCTAGAATTATACTAGAATTATGTTTGTTAGCTGTTGCTATAGGTATTGTGAGCACCTTCTGACCTTCTTCCGGATTCGGGAATGGTACTGTTGGAAAGTCCGGATTTGGCTCCGCATGTTCCTGCAAGAAATTTTTTTTTATTAACGTTAACAATGTCAAAGCATTAATTAAAAATCAACATAAGCAACATAATTACTTCATACCTGTACAATAACTATGTTTTCAGATGGAAACCCGAAGTCTTTCAACATCCTTGTCATATATGGTAGTCCAACACCATGGAATGCGGTATAAGTGAATTTCACTGGACATTTTTCATTGAGAGACCTGTTTTAAAATAATATTATGTAAATTAAAATATGAATTTTGTTTTTCAAAGAGAAAAATTACCATCAAAATACACAATTTTATTTTATCATGTACATAATTTTCAATTTTCAAACTTTCCATTACAATCTATGGGTATTTGAATATAAAGAATTTGTTTCCTTCTATAGGAAATATTATTAACAATATTATCAATTTTTAATTTTGATTTCGATTTATTACTCTTTCCAATTCATCACGACCCACTGTACTATCACACTAATCGATAAGTAATAAGCTAACAACGATTTTTTTATCAGTAATTTATGAAAGTATTTTCGCCCTTTAAATCAAAATCGTTTTTCTTTATTAAACTACTCTCATAAAACTCAAATAAACGTATTGAGTAACATCACATTGTAATAATACTCTGACTAATGAAATTGATGGGACATACTCCTCCACGCTTTTTTACAATAAATAAGGAAAAGGAATAAAATTAAAACTAATTCTAGATTTGTCAATAGTTATTGAACTACATCTTCTTAGCCAAGCATTCGTAAACCTTCGGAACTTTATTGAGCTGTGGTTGATACGTATTGAACTCTATATATTATGACAGATATTAAAAAAAAATTTTCCAGTATTTTCGATGAACTTCGCTTTATTTTTAATCTTCCACAATTTCTTTTACTAGGATTGCCCTGTCTGATTTGTAACTTACTTATAACGGCACAGAGACAATTCTTCGGTGAAGTATTTTTCCATTGCAGGATCAGCTGAATGAAAAAGTGAATGTACTGAAAGTTTCGATATATCCCAATACTCCGACTTTGGTTCCATATTTTCATAAGCAAGTCGGCATATTTCCGAATCATGAGGTGCCAATATCTGTACATCAAACATGTGTTTCATATAAATGAGAAACTTTAGTTCCAAATAACGTGTCCTAGTGTTTTTCTAGCTGAATCCCTTATTATTCACTAAAATCACAAAAACTTGTCAGTATCTTAGAATCATTTTTTTTCCTTACATATCACAAATTGAAGTATAAGATCTTATAAAATAATTCTATGTTAAACCCAAACTGTTAAAAAAGCAATTTCCTCATACTCTAAAATATTCATATTTTATGTATTCGTTTATTTTTTTTTTCATAAAAATCAAGTTCACCTGCGCTCCATTTGTCCAATAAGCTTTGTAACCATTATCTTGTTTTGGATTATGAGAAGCTGTTATCATTAAACCAGCATCACATTCGAATCGTATTGTTGCATAAGACTGTAATTTTCATCAAATTAAAATTATTTGTTTTTTTTTTTATTAATAATTCCAAAAAACAAATATCCGGAAAATATCTGTCAGTTCAACTTCAAAACGATTAGAATTTTTAGAAGACTTTTGTCATTGCAATGCAGTTCGAGAATGAACAAAAAAAGAAATCACTTACCACAAGAGGTGTTGGGCAACATTTTGAGAATAGATATACTTTGATCCCATTTTGAATAAACACATTTGCAGCTAATTTAGCCCAACTAGAAATTAGAAATTGATTGTTGAAAATTGATCTTCGATATTTGATCGATTTGTGTTATATTTTAGAGTAGTAAAAGAGTTAAGAAAACATTGCATGTTTTGATTAATTAAGAAGTAATAAAGAATTTTCTAATTTTTAGTCAGAGATACATCATTTAAAGGGATTTACAAATGTTCTTGAATGTTTCAAAATTGTAACTCTTTTAAGCCTTTCTTTCTTCAACAAAGTAGAGGAGAAAGAGAAATGGAAAGGGATGTACAAGAGAGGTGATAAGATAATTAAGAACCGTTCACTATTATGACGACCATCATAACCAATAGCAACACCATTGCTTTCACGATTATACACACGTTTCAAGTGCATAGCAAAACCATTAGTTAACATCAGTATTGTCAAATCATTTAGCCGACAGAAACCACCTTCCATTTTTGTTCGCACACCTGGAAAAGCTTCCTTGAATGAATAGCTTAAAATTTAATTCTATTGAAATTTAACTTTTTAGAGTGAAGGTTCAGAGATTAGTTATCCTATCATAAAATAATATAAAGAGTTCAGTATATCGTCTCACTTAATTCTTATAACTACTACTTTTATTCTCAAACATTTGAGAAAATTTTGAAACTAAATTATAAAGTAATCAAAAGTGAAAATGAAATGATTTATCCAGAACATTCCACTTTAATAGGCAATTCAATTAAGGAATATAAATTTTGTTTTTTTAAGTGGTGATTACTGCTGTTATTGTAGTTAAAATATTCTATTCATAATTTTTTAAATAATATCTTGTTAGATGGAAAACGGAAAAGTTCCTGGGCTTTGGAATATAAACTAGAGTTTGTCGAAATAAATTAAAAAATTAATATGTCAAAAACTAAATTAATTACGAGTAGGAAATTCATTTATACGTGGAATGAATATACGTGAAGTTTTATACATGAAACATACCAGCTGTACCAAATGACATTTTACCACACATTCTTGATTTCAACTCTCCAGCATCTTTCTTTTCCCACAATTCGGCGATTTCAGCATGACTTTGTTTGTTCTACAAAAAATAGTTTATTGAGACAACGTCGAGTTTTAATTAATAATATTTCAAATAACTGTAATCTGCAGCAATTTTCTTACATTTTCAACTAACAATAATGAAAAATTAGATAGAAATTTCAAAAATAAACTCTTGTCAAAAAGGATTCATTTCGATCTTATTTATGTTTCAATAAAATGCACAAGGATTTGTTTAGTTCTATAATACGAAAATATAGAATCAAAAGGGAATAACAGTGAAAAGTTAAATTATCATTCAAAAATAGTTGTAAAGTCATACATTGTCCCATTTCAACCAATTTGTAGTAAGTGTTTCGTAATCTTCCATCCTTATCAGTAGACAGATTATCACCAATGTCTAAATCACGTGTTGCTATAGAAAAACTATTCAATATTCAAAAAATTCTTCAGTTCATCAAAATATTTAATTGGCAATGGAAGGTAACTTATTATCACCAAAGAATCGATCGAAGGATTGGTGCAATTTTGTTTACTCAACACTTAAAACATCTAATGTAATTATGATTAATAAATTTCCCTAAATTCAAATCATCAAATGGAGGCTTATTCAAACTCTGTTCCAGACCTTAAATATTATCTAACTATAAATGAAATATTTAATCCAATAAGGCGCATGCATTCATTCATTTTACCACCTCTTATTGCATCTCAGGAATTTAAACATTGTGCAAATAAAAAAGTTTAAAAGTGTGTAAAGGAATGAAAAAGTCAGGAAGTGTTTCATTAGGGAACTAATTATAAGAATTATAGTTCTGCAGGACGGAGTGAAGGGAGGAAATGATAGACAAGAAAAGTAGAATGAAGGGAAAGGTAGGACAGGTATCTAAAAACGGGTGTGCAATGGAGCAATTGGTCTACAGAATTAAGCATATAAATTATGTTGACGAATTGGCAGTGATCACAGCGCGGTAGTAAGGCAGCCAAACGAAATTGTTCAAATTCATCGAGATGACGAGACACATACAGAAGATTCCATAGGAATTCATGACACGCCGTGACAGCGGAAAAACTTTCCTCCAAAAATAAATTGCACAAACTCATATCATGCCGTGTAACTATTTGGAAAAAGAAAACCAAAATTTTCATTTTCATATTAAAAAAACATTCATACATGCAATAACACTTAACAATAGAAGTAGGGCGCAATTATTATAAGAGACAAATCAAATACACATATCTTTCTCGTCAGTTAATGCAGTAACTAGCGTGATATTAAAAACATTTTATCGATTGTGGGGGAGGGAATGACTGCAAAATTTATGAAAATGACTTCTTATGAACCATAAAGAACCATAAATTAGAAATTAATTAATGAGCGATTATATTCATGGGAATAGTGTGTTCTATCCATTAACTAACTGAAGATCTGTGTTTATCAAATAAGTAATAAGTTAAAAGAAAAGGCAAAAAAGGTATTTTGATTTTGAAAATGCTATCAACAACACCTGTGGCAACTGGCTTCTTCTTAGTAAAACAGTTATTCTCTCTTTTCCTTCCTTTTTTTTCTGAACTTTAGATTCAGCAGTACACATGTTGCCACCATTTAAAAAGAACGAAAATTATAAAAAATCTGTAATTTCAACAAAACTATTTAAACAAATTGAAAAATCACAAAGGCAAACAAATCCATTTAAAAAACGCAATATATATATATTCAATAATATACATGATTTTCTCTGGTAAGTGAGCTTATTGATGTTGTAGCTCTTGAATCATCATCAGACGGTTTATGATCCTCCGTTGATTTAACTGTTGCGATAAGACTCCATTTTTTCAATAAATTTTCTAAAAAACTATACCGGTTAATTAAATAATACAGTCAAAATTTTCCCAAATTACTTTAATTATGGCATATAAGAGAATTATTTTAGAAAATATATATTAAAAACCATTCTATTTACCTTTCCATAATCGTATATATCCGTCTGAGCTTCCAGTTGTTAAGATTGTCCCTGTTATGTTCCAGGACAAGCGCCAAACCTATCAAAGTTTCTGACTTCAATCATCAGGTAAATATATACAGTAAGTTGATACAAATTATATCATATTTTGCATAATAATGCCGCGAACATGAAAAATATTTTACTGAACCAATGAATGATCTTGTCAGTTTAATGTATAAATAAAAAGAGCAACTATTAAGTTGGCTTTCTTGAACTGTTAGCAAGTTAGGAGTATTAAGGCAATAAATTTTCTCATTTTCATAGGAAAATAAATTTTTTGCACTCAATATGACACCATCATGTATTCAAATATTAGTGAAAATATGAAGAAATTAAAAATAACAGTAGAGACCTGAACAGGTGAATGAGACGGATTTTCAAGTGCTTCTAACTGTGTTATATCATATTCAGTTGGTCCACCTCGTTCCACTGGATCAACATTAAAACTAGCTGTTTTTCCAGCTTCACTCAATTTGAAGATGCAAATATCCTTAGAGCCAACAGCAAGCAAATGATATGTTCGTCCAGCAGGTGGAGCAAAAGCAATATCCGTTACCGGCTCAGTTACTTTTAAAGATGGCGTATTCAACAATTGCCATTTTCTAAAAATTCATGCGGTTAACGTCTCTTACATATCATACAATAATATCTTGTTAGAACAAATATTTTGCTAATTTATAAACCAAAAACTCGGTTACAACAAGTAGTAAGAGTTAGTAATCTATTAGTTCTAATTATTATAAGAAAAACCGAAGATTTTCATGATATTCATATACGACCACTCGTTTCCCAGTTGTGTGTGCATCATCCGATCCTATTGCAATAAGCGGTTTTGCTAGGCGATGTGTACTCCACGAGAGGCAACTACAGCGATAACGAAAAATGATTATATCCTGATTCAGGCTCCAATGCGATAAATTCATAATATCTGGAGCTTCGTATATTCGTAATATTCCCTGAGAAGACACAGTCGCCTACAATTTAATCCTCTTAAATAATATTTTCTATCAGAATGAAAAATAACCATATATTTTTGCCGAATACTCAAATGTTAAACCCAGCTTTTATGTTCATACTTCCTTGAAATACGAAGAAATTTGATTAAAGAATCCTAAAAGTTTTGAAAAGTATTAATGAGTAAGTCAAAGTAACACCAATAATACTTACAAGCATCAACCCAAGATACCTTGGAGCAAACTTGATATCAGTAACGCTATGACGACTATCAACGAGTTGACAACAACGTCTCCAACGTGATTCTTGCTGCTTTTGGCCACTTTGTGTACCAATTCTCGTTATTATCTTAGTCGTTTGACGTACTGCAATATATTGTTTTAT
The DNA here is from genome assembly GCA_013365365.1 of Cruorifilaria tuberocauda. NCBI lineage: Eukaryota > Metazoa > Nematoda > Chromadorea > Rhabditida > Onchocercidae > Cruorifilaria > Cruorifilaria tuberocauda. Next base: position 27,793 of record JABVXU010000464.1, read on the forward strand.
ACTTAAATTTCAAGCAAACAATAAGTTGAAGTTAAAATATGTTTTAAAGAATGCATCGATTTTTTTCTTAATTGTCTTGGAAATAAATCATTTTATGGAATATGGACTTCACTACAATTAGTTGAATAAATTTTAAGCATAAAGTTTTGGAGAACCTGATTCCTCCCATATCGTTACACTTCGATCAAACGAACATGTAGCTAGAATTTGCCCATATTCAGGATGTGCCCAAATTACTTTCCAAACAGGTCCACCATGACTCTGTAATGGAAAAGCATTTTTGATTTATATCAAGATAATAATTGGAATGTAAGCTTTATATATTTAAATATAAAACCAAATCGTCCCGCCAATAATACTGGGAATCATCCAGCATCAGTAAAATATAAGATTTCACACTTTGCCACTATTATAGTTATTATTAAATAGTAATCGAAAGCACCAGTCAAATAAAATTATATTTAAATTAAGCAAAAGCACCTTCCACGAAGCTGATTTGACCCAACTACCATTCGGTGATAAGTCCCATACACACACCATCATATCACTGGAAGATGTAGCAATTCGTCGTCCATGAAAATCAAACGCAACATGATGAATGAGATCACGCTGTTGATCGTTGAATATTATTGATGTTGAAAATTGCTCAGATGATGCCATTTTTCCCAAATCTCAAATGAATCGTAGGAGAAATTTCATAGTCATTCAAAAAAGCAGAATGTTATAAATACTACAACAGATAAGAAAAGATTATAAACGAAATTTCTTGCAAGAAATGAATACATCAAAGAAGAACTAATTTGGAATTACTGCTTATTTATAGAAATTACAATTAACGTTCGAAAAGTTATATGTATTAAATAACATAGACGTCTAACTTGATATCGCTCAAACAAGACTAAGCAATACTCAAGGATATTGAGCTTGAATTTCTCTTTAGCGCCGATTGATACTTTGCGGCTCATGCTGACTTGTCAGCACTTGAGTGAAATAAGCCGTTAGATGAAGTAGCTGATGAAGAGATAAATTTGAATGTGTCGAAATCGTTGAGGAAATTAAATTAAATCTCTTACTGAAAAAAGCACAAACATGGAAGATATGGCAGTGATCAGCATCAGCGATACGAATAATCGAAAGATAAGGAATGATAAGACCAAATGAGTGACGAAAAATTCCTCGATGAAATAAAATCAGTTAAATAAAGCTGTAAATGAAAATAAAGATTAAAATCAAATATCAGTTCTACTCTTGGTTCATTCTTATTAAAATTCAATTAATTACTGAAATTTAATAATATAGAAAGCTGAACTTTTTAGTCTTTTTCATGATTTTACATAGCAATTTGTTGTTACCATGGAAATATCGGATTATCTGTAAATTTTCATTATTGATGGATATCTTTGATGAGGAAAGTGCACTTGTTAATATTGTACTACTTCTATCTGCTGCTTATTTCATCCTTGTTATTATTATTTTCTGCATTTGCATTCGACTTCAGGTTGGTTCATTTTTCCGTAATTTCAAGAATATTCTCTTATTATTTATGATAAACAGTACAAAGCTTTTGCAGTATTTATGCATATTTGTTGTAAAATAATTTTTATTTTAGCCAAACCGATTTATTCAATCCCGTAAAATAAACAGGCTTGAAGATGGAACACAACACACAGCGGCACCTGCTTATTTGGACTGTTCCTTCATCAGAAAATGTTGTCCATGTCCAGCTTTTAGTTTCCGACAATTTTTGAAATCTTTTTGCTGCGATTCGGTGAATTTACTTTTTTTAATGCTTAATACATTCGAAATTCTCTTAAAAAGACAACGTCCTTAACTATAGGTTCTCTTCTCTTGTTCATATACTTTTTAGAACATTCATTTTATGAAAACTCAATCCTCAATATACGCTCAAACATCTTCCTGATATCTCGATATTGAGGTCAGCTTAAAATAAGTATTAAAACTGCGTCCATATACATATACATATATAAGCAATTCGCAGGAAAAATTGCGACATAGTGTGAACTGCGAATGCATACGACCAGCGATACATGGTTCACACACTTCCGAAGGTTTGAATTTCGTCTGCTGTCAGATTGGTAGTAGCAGTTAAAACAACAAAGAAGCATCAATCTCACCGTTTTGCTATCCTTTTCTATATAAAATATTGTTCACTTTATTATCAGTTATTACATCTCAACAAGGTACTTGTTAAAATTCGCCACTTTTTAGGCTATAGGTAAAATGTACGTAATTCACATCCGAATGTAAAGTGCCATTATGGTAATCACCGCAAAATGATCCAATCCATGTGCGTTTTCGATGCATATTACACTTGAAATGCTCTAGCTCACTGCTTCACCTAAGAAAAATTGGAACTTGAGTAGACTAGAAAGTGCTTATGTTGCGTCATATTAATAAGGATGTAACCATGACAAAGCACAAGTATTTTTGATCTTGAAAATGTATACAATATGATGAAAAAAACAAATAGGATAACACGATTGCATTACTTAATAATATCATAGATAGCAGCACACATAAACGTTGACGATAACAGAAGACGCCGATCTACTTTTTTATCACATTAAATCTTTTTTTAGCAGAAATATTTCATAATTTCGATTTGTTCTTCTACGACAAAATCAATCAAACTTCTTTTTTAAGATTACTTCCTTCATGCAGCACTAGTATACTTTATAACCTATGGCGAACACGCTAATAACCAGTCAATAGCTCTTATAGTTCCTGTATGAAATCTACTAGCCAACAATAAGCCAGTAAAAAAAGCCCACAATGACAGAGAGAAAAGAAGATAAAGATAAATAAATATGTCCATCAGTCAACAAAATAAAATGTCAGATTAAAACAAAAATCAGATAGGCAACATTAATTCTATCTAATTGAAAAGAATAATTTGACAAAACGGTAAACAGGAGGGAACACAGGAAATTTTTCACTTTCACAAGCACAAAAAAGGCACAAAACATGTATGAAGTTAAAAAAATCATACCTTTATATAACATAATATTTTTAAATTGAAAAAAATCGCAGCTCACAAAACCCATAAATATAAAAACGTTAAGAAATTTGATTTCACTCACAATGGCGGCAATCTAAAAATTCGAAATTTCATATGGGAAAATCCTCCCAAAGAACTATGTAAGCTTACTAATACTTTATATTTTGTCAAAAGCATCAATTAATATTAATTTGCTAATTTTAGTGCTAACCTTTCTCGATATAACAATAACTCTATTATGATGAAATATACCAAACACTATTACCTTTGTTTAAAGCTTGAAAATTGCACTACCGTTACTTCTTGAGCTGTCGAAAATCAGTTTCAAGAAAAATACAAGTCCATAAGACAAAATCTTATCTTCAATATTTCATTCGAATCATTATTTAGAAGGTGTCCACACACGCACACACTTGCATCGAAAATCTTTTTCCTCGTTCATTTTAGACTGTTTTAACTCAACTTTTCAATTTAATACATGTACGCTGTAACAGATTCTAGAAATATGTTTTTTGAAAATAAAAAAATGACCGCTAAATAACGAGAAAAAAGAAAACACCAAGGCAAAACAAAATATAAGAGAAGAAATCAAGAAACATTATATCTTAATAAAACTTCCTTCTTATGGCATTGATATCCCAAACCGTTCCAAACAATTATCGTCATATGTATATATATAAATCATGAAGCGATTTAAAGCGTTATTGTTAGCAGATAGAAATTAGAGATGGAAGTAGCTAATAATAGCTCATATGTCAACATAAAGCTCAGTCCAAAAATATATCAAGATTACTTTTTGACTGCTCGTTCTTTATGCAAGGATTTCCACTCAAGTTCTATCTGCCTTTCGATTCAATTCACTTTTTTTCCTGAAAAATTTCCACAATTATTAAAATTTACGATTTTTCTTCCTTGAGTTCATGGAAATTGAATGATTCAAAACTTGAAAATTCATGCAAAAATCCGATGTGCAGTTTGCTAGAAAATTATCGCCACCCTAAAAAAAGCACCAAGGATAATAGCTTTTAAATGTTATTCAGAGTGGAAGAAAGAAATGGTCGCACAGCACGGTGATAAAAAAATAGAATAAAAGCAAAGCTTGAAAAAAAGTAATTTGAATACCCGAAATTTACAAATTAAGCCCCAGATGAATAGCAATCTTTCCAATAATAATGTACTCCGAGCGCGACCTTAATCTCCCAAAGGCGGCTGACGATGCCAGCCATAAATTATTTGTTTTCCTAACCGAATGAATTCGGTCGCCGATACTTCCGATCGACTGGTCTCTATCCGTTAGTACAGGATATATCTCTTCCGTTGCTTGACGATTCCAGGAATATATCCTACCTTGGCACTAAGTAATAGTATCAACATCCAACGAGATCAGATTCCGATGGAATCGTAACTCAAATTGGAAATTTTAAAGGAAAAATAAGGAAATCACTGCACTTCGTAAAAAGTAAAGTAGTATGGGTAAAAAGAAAGATAAAACCTGTAGATCAATTTTTGGAAATAAACAAGATAAAAATCAGGATTTAATCGAACATTATAAAACTTAAATAAAAATCCGTAAAGAAATCATGATTGAAAATACCCCAACGTTCAAAATAATCGTATAATGATACAAATTTTACTAGGAAATTAGGAACTGTTTTCCATATCGAAATTTTCGAAAGATACGTAATTCAACAAAAAATTCAATTTCCTCCTATCCCCATTGAAAACTGACATTAATAACACTTAACTCCAGGGCCAATAATTGAGTCAGAAAAAATAGAAAAATGCAAGCCATGCAAAATAAACCTAGCATTGAAAAGGCTCAGCTGAGATAGTGAAGCCCTGTTGGCTGTTTAACTCTTTCCACATAATTTGCGGGTAACATTCCCCACTGCAGTGTTCTTTGCACAGTGCCCGTTAACCAGCCTTCATCAACCTTCTGACAATTTACAATGATATCTCCTTCAACAAATGTTACCTGAAATTAAAAACTCATTTCCGAATATCATAACTAACAACCGAATAGCCAAAATATTAGATGAATTTTAAAATTAAATAAACAGGGTTATTCGACATTCATCTATTCCAGGACTTTTCCAGAACTGAAGGACTACTTTCGTCATACTAACTAGAAGCTTGCTTGTCCTATCTTCTCTGGCCGATTCCAACTTTTTTAAAACTTTTCAAACATGTTACAAATTTTAGTGCCCTTCTGCAACATTAACTGTTACAAATACAACATGCTGCCAAGATCTTTACGAAATAAATGGATTATAACTTCAAAAATCAAAATGAACGACCTCATCTTTATCAGCAGCAGTGTAATCATAAAGTGCTTTCACCGCAAAGCCGGTTGCTTTTGCGTTTTGTCGGCCAATCCCTTTTGTATTTGAACCAGTTGTTCCGGCATTTGAAGCTGTCAGCTGAGCTGAAATCAAAATTTCCACACAACCAGCAAAAACCTAAGTACCTGAGTAAAATAGCTTTTAACTAAAGGACACATGCAGTTTAAAGAACATAACATATAAAGTAAGATTTAAAATTCATTTATGAAACTTTGCACAAACTCCAAGCAGTATATTGAACCCTCAACATACTGGAAAAATATGTACTATCTAAATTGAGCTATCTAAATCCAACAACTGATCGTTTCGCTTAAATTAATTCGAATTATCACAGTGGAGCAAATATCAAGAAAGGGCCAGAAGATTTTTGCTCTTCAAAACTGATTTTGAACTATACTTATGCTTTTTCTCTTAAATTTTGGAAAATGCATTCTCAAATCATCCAAACTTTTAAGCACGAGAAATTCAATGAAAACAATATGAGACACATTGTTCTTCACTGAATGACTATATCATTCCAAGTGCAAGACTAATCAATGCAACTACATCTTCTGATAATTAATCTCTTATCCGTACAACTATTTCAAATTAATCAATTCACAGTAAATATAATAAGAATGAAAAACAAGAAAAAGAATTAAAATCAGGAATAGATGAAACATTTCTTGAAAACGCAAATGACCGTACCAATTTTTTCAGCTGCTCGACTCGATCCTACCGTTCCCCAGTTCCCATTTAAGGGATCATAGTCTGCTATACTACCAACTTGACGCTGCTGGATGGGCACTGTAATAATTGAATATGTTTGTAATGCAGTATCGAGTAATCAAACTGGCTCACTTCTTATTACTCATTCTACGCCCGTATACTTTGTCACTCCACACCAAAAAAGTGACATTGAAAAAATCTTTTAAAGTAATATTCTTGAAGATTTTTCTCTGAAAACTTATGTTTTTACTTCAATCCATTCTTAAATCGCGTAAAAAAAGGATTTGATATTGAAATACTTCGTAAAACTTTAGAATTTCTTATCCACAATTGAAATTATCTATTTAAAGAAATCACCAAAAGTGTTAGTTAAACAAATCATTTGTTGTTAATTCTTTGAGCATTCACATACAAACACTAATACTAATAAAATCTTAAAAAAGTTCAAAAGAGACAAGCATCAAATCTTTGCACTCAATCTTTCTGTTTTACATTTACTGTAACGTTAATGTTTATTTTTATTTAAGAAGTTGAACAATTACACTCTTCAAAGATGCAATAGAAAGAAAATTTAAAAAAACCCACATTTTTGTATTCGTTACAAAGTCAAACGACAGAATAAAATGATAGAGAGCTGAACAGCTCAATTTCTAGAAATTCGTACTTTCCGAATGAATTTTCCAAAAATGAAACATATATTTATAGACCGATACTAATATATAGATACCTTTGCCACCCTGTTCGGATGAATAAATTAGAGTTCCGGACTGTCGTGCAAGTTTATTCGAATATGGCGTTGTTGATTGATGATGAGCAGCGACAGCAGATGAGGGCGGGGCATACGTTGAAGGTGATTCAGGCACATTATTAGCACTCAAGGATACTGAAAGCGCATGCAAATGATTAATTGACTTGTGGATTAAGAATTGAGCAGAAAAAGAAACACATAAGCACTTCCTCAAGCAATTAAGGCATATCCAAACAAGTATATAAATAACATGGAGTTTGAACCTCTAGAGAGGAATTCTATCATAGATCTAAAACAATGCTCTTTGCTAAAAAAAAAAGCTCAGTGGTTCAGTGTTTCTGACCACCATATGAAGGAGATGTATCTTAACTTAGAAAAAAAATCAACGATGCACCAAGAACTTTATGGACTTTATTTCTTTCATCTTTTCCCGCTTTGTTTCTCCCTATTTCATTTTCTTCTTTCTCCTAGATCACTGAAAAGCTAATGTAACGATAAATTCGTAATCAAGCTTAAAAACGAACTCCTGTTCATGGGTTATCCAACCTAAAAAATTATGCCTTTTCCGAAAAGTTCATTGTTCCTGTCTTCACAACCTCATGTCACTCAAGAATGATCAAGAAGTAGAAAATACAATAAGAACATAATTAACGTCACAGAAAGCTTTCAAATTGATCGTCATTTAAGGTATGCAAACATTTGAAGCGTGAATTTGCAATTATGGAAATTCTATTACATTTAAATGCCTGAGGAGAACCTTATTTTCTTAACCTTCAAGTATTCTTGCTAAATCTCTTAAGCTTTGTTCTGTCATGAAAATAAGTCCTTATAAGCTACATAAGGAAAAGCATTAATAACATGGCTAGGTCTGTAAAAAAGACGGGAAAATTGAAGTGATTTCAAAAATAATTAGCACTTCTTGAAGTACGAAAACAATCCATTTCTGAAAATTCAAAGGAAACAGTTCGAGATCACCGTAGTTCTATCGCATATATTATCGATAATTTGAGATCAAATAAAGCAATCAACTTCAACTTTGCTTTAGGAAACTCTGCAATTGAGTTCCATTCCCAGCAAAATAAAGAATAAAATTAAAAAAAACCTTCGCCATTGGAAATGTTCTGTTGTTCTGGCTGAGGCCGAATCTCATCCTGTAACTTCTTTTTGTTCTGTTCACCGTGATAAGTTACCTTAAAATTATTAAAATAAAACTAATAGAACTAAAATAAAACTCATTATTGCAAAAATATGAAATTAATCTATGACATAGTTTGTTATGGAAAAAGAAATTTCATAATAAGCCATAGATACATTTTGTGGTCATTAGGCATGCACTGTAATGAGAATAATTTGTAATTCCTGGAATTATTTAATGCTAAACGCTCTATGCATTCCCTTTCATTTAATTTCACTTGAATGGATATACACATGATCTCATACCTGAGACTGAATTTTGGTATTCTGAAGATGTCGAGTTAATTCGGGATCATCAGCCACTTGGATTCTGTGTCCTTTTGATTTCTCAAATTCTTCATGATATTTAACCTGAAATCCATCATTTTGAGCAATAAAAATGCAAAAAGATGCCTTAAGAACTCTGAAATGCCTTATATAGAAAATAAACAGAAGAATATATTATTTCAATAAAGTTTCATTTCGAATAATTCAAACCAAATATTCCTGAAAATTAGAACGATTTCGATTGTTTGGTTATTTCTATCGTCATCTTTTTTTTGTAACTAACCGTTTATCAAATGGAACTCACAAAACTTAAATATGGATACATTTTGGTAATCATGATTTGAAAATTAGATTTACAGCTCAATTGCACAAGGAAAAACTCCTTACATATATCAGCCAACCTTAATAAAACATCGAAAGTGAGAAAAACAGACATTATACTCGAAAATTTAAGCAAGCCATATTAAGAAAAACACAGGATCAAGATATACCTGGCTCTGCAATCTGGTATTTTCCGCAAGACGTTTCATTTCCGGTGTGTCCACAACTACTGATGCTACCGTTTTTGGGTAATGACTGGAAAAGTGACATATTTTAGAAAAAAAAATGATATTAAGAAATTTAAACAGAAATCAAAATTAAAAAAAATAAAAGCGGTAAAATTTACGGTTCGCAATACGGCATTTTATCATATCCTTTGTAATTTTTCATATTCAAAACCATGCCACATACTGTACACCTGAAGCATCCTTTATGCCAAACCTAAAATAACTTGTTAAATAGAAACATTGTCAGTTATTCAATTAAACTTTATCAAAATTATGCAACATTTGTAAGTACTAGAAGTCAACTTCTATGTTATATTATACTGTTTAACATAATTTCCTATTCTTCGATTTCCAGTCCCAACAACATCGATATCTCATTGTTATCGTGAGAGCGAAAACTTAAAACTTGAATAGTCAAGCTGACAAAAGATTTAATAACGAATTCAATTTATGGAAAATGCTGCCATTATTTTTCTGAAAGTGCTGGTTGCATAAAGCAAAATAAAACTTAGGAAATGGAAAGAAAAGTGGAAATGAAGCGATGTGAAGAAGTTTACTTTGTCCAGGCATTTCAATTCTTCAAGTGGATAAACAGTTTTACCACACTCCTCTCGGGCGCACTTCTTACTCATCTTTACAAACAGAGAGTATAGAATAATATTTCACCAAACTCCAAACCTGAAAAAATATGAGAAAATCTGAAATTTTTTCTGAGTCATTGTTAACTCTTATCATCTTACACGATAGATTAATTTTTTCAAAAGTACTTATCGAATGCATTAAACAATACTGATTCGACTTAAAAACAAAAGGACAATGACTGCACAGTAGGTAAAAACAACTGACAACAGATAAAAAGAGTTCGACAAATTATGAATAGACAAGATTAATTCGAGATACTGAACATGGAGTTCGAGATACTGAACATGAAAAAGAATACTCGAAAATTGATAAACTTGAAAATTGAAAAGTAAAATTGACATGAGAAGTTCACTGAAAAGTTAATACACCACAAAACACACAAATAAATCGAGAAATCAAATTGACAGAAAACCGAGAATTCAAACAATAATCTGAAAATTAAACAGAAGAGAAAAGATACTTCAAAAGTATACAGCAATCATCTAACTAAATAAATGCAAGGAAAAAGAGTAAAAGAGTAGAAGAAGCAAAGCAGGGATCTAGAATGGAAATCGAACATTTCCTCCACTCCCCTCCCCGTCCCGCTATCAATCAATCGCTCCAAGGCATACTTCACCTCGAAGCTATCCAAACCGCGGCAAATCATTTTGAAATTTAAATGAATGGCCCGTTAAAAATAGTTATGAAATGTGATCGGTTTCACAATAAATACCTGAACAATAGAAGATTGAGTTAATTGTTTAGGTAATATACGGTAGGCTTTGGGATTCAGTATACATTATTAAGAAGAGGATACATATGAAGTGTGAATCGGAAATCTTGAAATAAGTACTAATGATTCCGGAAGATCGTGAAGCGTAACTGATGTTGAGTGAGAATCACAATAAAGCATTCAATCATCAAATCATTATTAATATACCATCAATAATTGGAATATTTGACAAAACCAATAATGAAAAAGTGGAAATGAGGATATATCATATTATTTCTCAAAAAAAAACATATTTAAAATTGTGAAAAAAAAACTGAAATTGGAATTTGGAACTATTAAGAAATATTGAAATGAAGAATTGACAAAGAAAAAGGAGAAGTAATAAAATGACAACATTAAATGAGATCAATGACGGTTCAATTCAGTGACATAAACAAAATGCCATCTATCAAATGAATGATTTGTCGCTAAATACCATTCACATATTATCTCAATAATTCAAACATCATTTAACGAAAATTAAAAAAAAACACAAACATTCCTAACTAATTCAATTTCATTGCTCAATGACCAAATTTTATTAATTGTAACGTAAACGTAAATTAAGCGTAAATTTAGTAAATATGAAATGACTATTAACCTTACAGTTTTACAATAAATTTCAATGAAACAATATTGCAAGGAAGTTATGAGAGGAAAGGAATTGATTAATTAGCTTAAAATAAAAGTAATGCTATTAGATGATAATATATGGGAAAAAGGGAAAAAGCAACAAACCTATAAGTCTATCAAATTTTCTTAACTTTAGTCTATCAAATCTCTTAACTTTTGAAAAGTTAAGAAACTTAATTTCCTAACTTTTCTATTAATTTTCTTAACTATGCTAAAGTATCAGCAGACCTAAATTTCGCTCTATACGGTAGTTTAAAACAACTTTTTAATCACTGCGTCATTTATTCTTCAAATTTACATTTGAAACGTAAAATTATCAAATGACCTTCAAAAGTGGAAGCAATCGTCATCATGCGTCAAGTGAAATCAACGTAAATGATAAACGATTACATACACTCTAGCAATACAACAAGTACGGTGGGACGTTCGGGTAAAAGTGCCGATGAGCTGTGGGTATCAACCAAGCAGACGTGCGTGCGTGCGTGCGTGCGTGTGCCTGTATGCGTAGAGGAGGTGTTAAAGATACGTCCAGGATGTTTTAGAGAGTGGTGAATGGATTTGTTGTTGGAGATATACAAGTATCATTACTGAGAGGTAAGTGGAAGAGGAAAGAAGGGATGATTCATGTGAGGTGCAAAATGAAATGCAATTTTGAGAAAAAAAAAAACTTTTTAGAATTATGTACACAAGAAGCATTCTTCTCCTTCGCCTCCTGTCGATGTTTTTTTGCATTCATCCGAAAAACACATTGGAATGAGTGCAATGACTATGATAGATAACATGCAGCATGCAACATGCAACATGCACATCCTATCATTGCATGCTTCTTATTAGATAGCTGTGAAACTTACTTATTCAATAGGAAACGAAGATATGAATGGGATGAAGTTAATGGAAGCATATTTTCATGGAAAATTCTCAGTAAGTAAGGAAAAAATGAGATCTAGAGATTTGGATCGCAATCACTTGAATAATTTAACACTTTCACGTATTCACGTCATTAATTTACTAATCCGTAACTATAGGAGAAAGGTACGTGGTACCTAACCGTCACATGTTGGGATAACATGGATCATGAAGGAAACAATGTGACAGATATAGTCGTGTTAATGATAATCATCAATGAATTCATGATATTAAATGAATGTAAGAATTAAGGTAACTGGAATGATTAGACTTCACGTATCATAATGGATTTTACGTGTTAGAAGTTTCAATGATAATAGCATAAAAGTAGTTAATATGATGATTATTCAGAAGCATGTTCTGCATAAAGTTATCTCATACAACAAAGCATTTCTTCAATTATAGAGAAACCAGTTAATGAGTCATCCAGAAATTATATTCGTAATTTTCTCTTTGAGTTTAAATTTTCGGCTAAATTCAAGCATTTAAGTCTGATGTAAATCTAAATGAAGTTATACAGAAGACGATATGATAAATGATAAGATAAGAGGGCAATTAGTCATGAAGAAAAAAAATCATTTTCTAAACTTAAAAAGGATGTGACGTTTAATTAATGTAACAAAATTTAAAATGAATGCAACATTTCGAGAAAAGAATTTTCTCATTGCATGCTAAAATTGGTTGTATTTCAATATCGATTTTTTCAACTTTTTTCCATCAAACAACTCATCAAAGTTTTTCATACAACAAAAATACTTTCCTTTTATGAGGAAAAATTCAGTTTTAAAATTCATTTTACTGTGAAAATATTTTGTTCATAAATAATTTATATTTATTTTCAAAAAAAAAAAAAAAGAATTTCGTACTTCTAGACATTTCCAGAAAAGAAAATCTTTGACTGAAAGAAATCTTCAAATATTTCAATGTCAAAGTTCATTTTTCCTACGGTAACTAACATCTGACATGCATATTTGAAAATTAATAAATTCAGCTAAATTTTATATAAATTTCTTGAATGTGTTATTACGGTTTATTTAAAATTCACTCCCATAAATTTCTCGTATGATATCTTTAGTTGTAGTGATAACGAAAAAATGGTACCTCATTTGAACTCGTTTTCATGCTTCATCTTGATAACTATCTCTAGAAAGACATCCTATCGAATCTTCATACTTTAAGTTATTATTCAAATAAAATAGTGATAAAGGTTTTATACTTTAAGTTATTATTCAAATAAAATAGTGATAAAGGTTTTATACTTTAAGTTATTATTCAAATGAAATAGTGATAAAGGTTTTCAGTGTAGAAAAGAAAGAATATTGTCATCATTATTATCATACCTGTTATCATTACTTCATCGCTGTCATTATCACTATGAATTTCATATGCTTAAAGATGGTTTAGATAGCTTAATTATCAAGAAGTAAAATGAAAGTGAATGAAGAAATTCAGGGCCTTTTCATTCTAGACTGCCTTCTTGATTTCGGACTAAATCTAACCTTCACCGCAACTCGAACATTACAACATTGTTTATGCATCAACTAATTCTAATGATCATATGCGGGTTAAAGGTCAACACAGTGTGAATATGTTTTATGCGACAAAATATATTTATTGCTAGTCTAACAAATTTCGAATTCCTTCACATATTTGAATGCTTTATAAAGCTATCGTGGAACAGTAATGTAAATACTTAATAATAACTATGACAATAATAAAAGTACTGTTACTGGTTACTTTAAGTAATTCGATGAATCTTTGTTTTGAAAGTTTTGCAAAACCTTACGCAAAATGACTTCTTTTAATGTTTTTTGACAATTAGCTAAATGTAAACATTTATTAAGCTAAAAATAAACAACAAACATTTCATTTCATTCTAATGGAAACATGAATGAATTGTAATAGTGATAATAACATTATCAATAATAACTGAGAGAGAGAGAGAGAGAGAGAGAGAGAGAGGTGTTAGTAATGGTGGTGGTGATAGGAGGAGGAAATTATTCAAACATTAAGAGCTAGTAAAGGTGGGAAAAACTAAGTGTTGTATATATAGTTAAGACGATGTAATCTTTAGTGGTCCGATAATATAAACAAGGTCATACGTTCATGCTGACGTCTCACGTCTTGTTTATAACCTTTCTTTCACGATTAAATGTTCCGAATTTACTGTATAGAATGTGACTGACTGTTTCAGACGTCTATTCGAATGTTTACTTTGATAGTATTTGAAGAGATTTTATTTATGAAAATCTGAAAAATTAACAATTCAAAATATAAATTTGAAGTAGTGAATTCAAATTAAATTAGAAAAAAGTCTCTAAATTCATTAATCTTCTTTCTATCTCTCTTTTTTCTCTCTCTCTCTTTCTCTGTCTCTCTCCAAATATTTGCCGAAAAAAAAAGCAAAAGTTCGCTCAAATATATCAAGATCGTTTCCATTCTTTTATCTATTGAACCATCCTCGCAATATCACAGAGTTTACTA
>JABVXU010000465.1:0-41977 GCA_013365365.1 Cruorifilaria tuberocauda
CTTCTCTGTATTGTTCCAATTTTAGTATATGTTCATCGGAATGAACAGTCACCGTTCCCTGTCTCATCTATCTATACAACATCTATTGAATTGCATTCAATGAAGAGTGGGATTGAGGAAAGAGATCTGTGGAAATAGCACTGGTGAGTGAGAGTGCACAGTATGGCAAAGATCTGTCCCTCTTTGTTAATGAATCACGCCAGCAATTTGATTTTTGGAAACCACGTAAATCATGAGTTGAATCTTCTGCGGAATTTACAGATCGTTTTACGGAATCTATTATAGAACACATGTTACACCGTAAGGTGTTCAGCTGACACATTTACGAAACGTTTCGTGGAATTATGGTTTGGTCTGTTACGTTGCATTCTGTTTTATTTGTTTCTCGGGTCAGTGGTCCCGCGAGTTATCTTGAATTACTTTTGATGGGGTGAGGCTGCACGGGATATTCCGTTTAGTTGGACAGTTTATGAACAGTTTTTCTGTGTTATGCCGTTCATATTGCCGTATAAAAGTGATCTCATTGTGCTTTTTTCCTCTAATACTACAACTCTAATCTAACAATATTCTCTTTTCTAACTTTAATTTCAACAGTTTCTATAGGAAATGCGCTTGAAATCGATCTGTCTATTGCATTTATGTAAACGAGACTTCACTCCTTCTCGGGTAGCAAGAACAACCAAACTAAAATCTATTCCACCATGTACTTTCGAACTTGATGGCATGTTTCACTTTTCTAAATAATTTTAAGTTTCAGAATATTTTACAATCTGTTAAAGTTATAAGTCTGCTTGTTTGATGTCCAGTTATGCTGTGTAAATGAATTTTATTACTAGCAATTTTATCTGAATTGGAAATGAAAATAAAGGGACATTCAGCCGTTTATCTGAGGAAGATTAATGTATTGCGAATGTGTTTTTAGGATTATCAATATCGCCGGATGAAAAATGGAATTTATCTCCAGCTGTATTACGAACATTGCAGAGACATTTGGTTTTCGAGGCTGACAATCCACTCTACTTGTTGAAACAACGCATCATCAATTTTTTTTACAGAAAATATCAAGTGAAAGGTGGAGTTACAGATACTCTAATCAATAATTATTCAAAGATATCGAAATTTTTTAAAGAATAATTAGACCAATGACAAAGATATGCTTACTAATTAAACGATTATTCTTTGTACAGTAAACAGTAAAATGATGGACCGGGTAATTGCCAGAAAATTAAATTATTAATCTTTGGTCACTCATGACAGAGTTTTAGGTGGAATATCTCCGCAATTTGCAGTAATTGATAATCAACCACGCGTAGTTTCTGTATTCGATAATTTTGACTCCTTACTCGTACCGGCAAATCATATCAGTCGTAGTGTTCAGGATACTTATTATATTAACAAAGATTACTGTTTAAGAGCACATACATCGGCGCATCAGCATTCTTTGATCAAACAGGGTTCGTATTTTTTTAGTTGGAAAATTGTGCTTCTTTCAAGTTTTACTAAAAAACTGGAATGTTGGAATTTTGCTTTTTTTAATCTTTCCTTCACACTTTATCCGAACCAAAGTCTTTTTCCTTCACTTTGATTCAATTCTTTTGATGTTCATCTCTTCGCTGAAGTGCAAATTAATGACTTTCAGATTTTAGGCTTGGATAATTTTCTTGTTATCGGGGACGTATACCGACGTGATGCAATCGATAGCTTTCATTTTCCATGTTTTCATCAGATAGAAGGTGTGCGGTTGTTTACCGCTGTTGAGCTACTTGACGATTCACTGAATCGAAATACGGTAAAATTCATAACTGTTTTGGAAGATATGCTGCCGAATTTTAATTTAAATCTTTTCAGCTCAATTAAAATGCTTGCATTCTCTTTGATTAAGAAGCCTTTTAAAAGAGTGACTATTTTAATGGAAGTTCTACTATGAGGAAAAATAGATTTTTCAGTACTCATAATTTCAGAAACCACTTTTTACAAATGACAGAAGAACTGAGAAAAAGCAAGGACAACATACGGTGGATGTTGCAGATAGTTTAATCAAGGATTTAAAGGTTTCAGTGATTAGTTAAAGTCGCAGAAAAAAATATATGGCAATCTCATTTATTTACTGAATTTTAATGGAATGGTTGAGTCACAACTTGTTTTACTTTTTCGTGAGAACTTATGACGGTACATTTGAGGTAACTTTGGAAACTCTCTGTCGTCACATATTCAGCAATAGTTATGACATGAGATGGGTTGATGCAGATTTTCCATTCACATATCCATCATTCGAACTTGAAATTTATTACGAAGATAAATGGATAGAAGTTCTCGGATGCGGTATTATGGAACAAGATCTTTTGAGAATGGCTGGAATCGTAGATAAAGTCGGCTGGGCATTTGGTCTCGGCCTTGAAAGACTTGCGATGGTTAGTTATTTATATTTTTACTTTTTATAAGTAACTCAGCAATTCCCACCTCTTTGAATTTAGTGTACGGCATGCAGTTCATTTTTGTCTTGCTTACTTCGTAGTCTTTCTTTAAAAAGTTTTCCGAAATGCCTGGGATGCAAGTTTAGTTCTTCACAGGTTTTATATGGGATTCCGGATATCCGTTTATTTTGGAGCCGTGACTCAGGATTCTTAACACAGTTTGCTGGAAAATCTCCCAATGAAAATTTCAAATATGTGCCTATTAGTATTCATCCACAAGTACTCTATGATCTGTCATTTTGGCTCCCAGAAGGTATTAGTCCCAAGGAGATGGCTGCTGAAACTTGCGATTTAATACGTTCTATAGGTGACGAACTTGTTGAGCAGGTAAGCTATATAAGCGTATTTCTGATAAATATTAGTGAGAGTTAGCCTTTATTTCAATAGCCATGAATGTATCTTCCTGCTTGTGCAGAAGTTTGACACTTTAAAATTAAATTGTATTCTCGTTAGGTTAAAATAACCGATACATTCGAGCATCCAGAAACAAAGAAAACAAGTCAGACCTATCGTGTGGTGTATCGGAGCCATGAAGAAGCTCTTACGAAAGAGGCGGTGAATAAAGTTCATTTGAAAATTAGACAAAAAATGGTTGAAAATTATGGCGTTGTATTGCGGTGACATCTTTTTTCTATTTCCGAATCCTAATTAGGGAAGCATGCTTATTGGTGCTACTTTTTTGTAAATGTGATGAAATATTTTATTTTTGAATTAATTGATCAGTTGGAGTAATTCGATAGATTCTTGAAATGAGTTGTCTTTTATGCTAAAACTTTAATTTGAAATGAGATAGAAATGGTTGAATATTTATTGAAAATGGGACATTTTCAAACGTTCATAGAAGGAAATAACGGGTTCTTTAAATTATATTTATGTCATTAAGTAATTATGATATTGTATTAATTGAAAAAGATGTAAATAGTGACGCAAGGATATTTTATGTTATAGCTTTTCCATTTTTTATTTTATGTTGTGTGTGAATGGTAAATACATTACTTCAAATTAATAAAAGTTATTGTTCCAAGTTATCCCATCTAAGCTGTTGGATGCATACATATCTTCATGGAATGCTAAAACATGCGGTTAAAATGTTTTCCAGTAAGGAATTGTGAAATTACCTGATCGTGATCTGATCATCAGACTAGTGGAGGTTATTATCAAGGCAAGGCTAGTTTTCTAATATTACAATTAATTTTTGCTCTGAAAGGGATTTTCGGATTTGTTCAGATAATCACTATTAAAAAGTCTTTAGTAAAGTATAGACATGTTGATAATTGATAATCTGTACTATCTTGGAAAATAAGAGCGAACTATTCAGTTCATAATTATTTCGAAAGTTATCTCGCTATTCCTTACTGTTAAATTTTGATTGCTCCCAGATTTTCATAGTATGAATAATTGGTTATGACTTTATATGGCGTTATTTATTTCCTTATGATAACTTATCGCTATTTAATAGATAGAAATGAAATGGCAATGATTTATCCACGAAATATTTGCTTATATTTGAGGAAGTCTCCCTATTGTTCTGACAAACGTACTTTCGTTCAAGACAGTAAAAGGTTATTATGATTGCTATTCAAATTCAGTTGTTCGCATTGTTAGGCCACATTAATCATGCTAAATTCTGTTGTTCCTAATCTTCATTTGGCAAAGAAAAGTTATCTTAGAACTTTTTCTTTGGGAAATAATAGGATTACAAAAAAATGATATATCAGGGATACTTCCTTCAACATAGATGCTGTGATAAAGAATCATGAAAAGTGGATGCAACGTACTGCAGCAGTAAATGCAAAAGAATCAGATCCCAAAACTTATCGGTAAGCTTAACGTGTTGTTCCATTTAAGCTATATAATATTGCTTCCGTCAAAACTGAATTCATTTTTCAATTTCACAATCTTTATTACATTGTCAAGTTTTACTTGTAATTTAAGAATAATTCTACCACCACCAAACGTTACCGGTAATCTTCATCTTGGTCATGCCTTAACAGTAACTGTGGAAGATAGTATGTGCCGATATCGACGTCTTCAAGGACAGCAAGTATGTGATAAGCCATAGTTGAGTTGTAAATTGGTTAAGTCTGCCCAACTGAAATGAGCATTCGTTTAAAAATTATAGAATTTGGTTAAAATGGTCAGAAATAAGATTTTTTATTAGTTATTTTTGCTGCATAATTTTAGGTAATATGGTATCCTGGGTTTGATCATGCAGGAATCGCTACACAGGTTGTTGTTGAGCGAATGTTGTGGAATGAGAAAAAATTACGGAGGCATCAGGTTACACATCGTGATTTCTTGGAATTATGTCAGCAGTGGAAAAATGAGTAGGATTTTTGAACTATTGTTTCATAGGTTATAGACGCTGCAGGCTGTAACTTTTCTTCGTCAAATGAAGTTTAGTCTATCAATTTCCGAATAAAAATCTAATCATGATTTATGTATTAGGCGCGTGACTGATATTTCCAAGCAGCTGAAAGCTCTTGGTGCAACACTCGATTGGCGTAATATGTACTACACATTAGACGATGTAGGTGGTTTTTTACATTTCTTTTTGATTTGGTTAATTTTGTATTATTCAGATTATATCCTTTTCTTTTTACGGTTTTAAATAAGCATCAGAATAGCTAGGAAATCTTTATTGGGAAACATTGGACATGTTATTTATATATAAAAATCCGTTGAAATGCGCTGGGAAAAGTACTATGTTGTTAATGAAGATTTGAATAAAAAATAATTTAAAATACAGCTTTTTTAAGGCTTAATTTTTGATATTTTCTCATTTTAGAAATTTTCTGAAGCAACTGCAGTTGCATTTTGTCAATTATACAATGATGGCTTGATATTTAATGATTTGAGAATGGTCAATTGGTGTCCAACTTTAAAAAGTACTATTTCCGATCAGGTACGCTTTTCCATTTCTTTGCAACTGATTTGCAGCAAATATAATTTGGGAATATTATTCTGAAAAAATAAGATAAGCAAAATTACACATAGAGTAAATAAATATAATTGTATCTATAAATATTTTTAGGAGGTTGATATTGTAGATGTCGGGAAAAATGATCATTTCTTACTGAATAAATCAGGATTAGAAAGAAAGTATGTCGAAGTAGGTGTTATGCATCGAATTCGTTATGAATTTTTAAGTACAAGCAGGTCGGACTTCGTTTTGTGTTTCAGTGAATTATTGTTTTCATTCTTATCATTATTGATTTTCGGTAACTTTTATTGCTTATTTTAACAAAGTAAATTCCGAGATTTTCTAAGTTATGTCGATAAAGTAATCATGTAAATTTTTTTAGCTCATCTGACAGTGATTATTTGGAAGTAGGAACAACAAGACCAGAAACGTTGTTTGCTGACTGTGCGTTAGCTGTTAATCCGAATGATGAACGTTATGTGAAATATATCGGCTTGCGTGTTCGGCATCCTTTGTTTCCAGATCGTAAATTACCTGTTTTATCTGATACAGCAGTGCAACTTGATAAGGGTACAGGTGGTGGTTTTGAAATATATAGATCGAATTTAAAGTTAAGCATAATCGCGATGAAAACTGATCTTACTTTTATTTAATTTAAATTCATAAGTTTCTTAGTCTTTCTTTTGGTTCGTTACAGAATTTCTGTTGACATAATTTTGCTGTGACTTTTGGATTTTTTTTTTTTTAGGAATTTTAAAAATAACACCGGCACACAGTTTTACTGACTTTGCTATCGCTAGAAATCATGCAAACCAATTATCCGATGAGGACTTCAGTCGATCGTGCATCGATGAATCTGGTTGTCTTATTAATGCAGCCGAGTTTAATGGAATGGATCGATTTGAAGCTCGGAATAAAGTAACGCTGATTTATGTAAAAATCTTTAAATCTCATAAAATAATACGAGTAATATTGATGTTCCAATTTAGATAATAGCAAAACTGATCGCATGTAATAAATATGGTGGGACGATGCCTTATAATGAACAACAACTAAGGGTATGCAATCGGACTGGTGATATTATTGAACCAATGATCAAGAAGCAATGGTTCATGAATTGCATTAACATGAATGATACAGCACTTGAAGCTATTGAACGGGGTTTGGTAATGTCATTTGTTCACAGTTTAATTTTAGTATTTGGAAGCAGTAAATTTTAATGATTAGCGAATCCCAACACTTATTTGAAATTTTTCTCTCTTTTCTCAGATGGATTCTCAATTTCCATTCTTCCTATTGCAGCTTACCATAACTCCGAAATATATGCAGAAACATCTGGAAAATTGGTTAAATACAAAAGAACCTTGGTGCCTAAGTAGACAGCTTGATTGGGGACAACGGATACCAGCATTTCATGCCGACTCTAATAGGTTTGATTGGAACTTGAAAATATACAGATTATTATGTTTTTTCGTTTTTTAAAAGGATCCTTTATTCAGCGACTGGATTGTGGCCACAAATAAGGCTGAGGCATTGCGTCTCTGTGGTGGGCAAAGTACCAATATGGAGTTGAAACAAGATAAAGATGTTTTGGACACGTGGTTTTGTTCATCGCTTATTCCTATTATTTTGCTTGGTGAATATTTAAAAGACTTCATATATTTGAAGTTACCCATAGTTTTCTATCACATATTTATCAGCAGCTTATGAATTTCAAAGAAAGAAGACATTATGCATTTACAGGTTGGCCAAGAAAACGAATTGATCGCATTCCATTATCTGTGTTGGAAACTGGATATGATATTGCTGGATTTTGGGTAGCACGGATGGTTACTGTTTGTCATAGGTTCTCTTTTTGTGAAACATTGGAAAATCGTAATCTCAAAATTCTATTATTATTTTTCCTTTCACTTCCTCTACTACCAATTTAATAATTTTTATTTATTTATATTTAACAGTTATCACTAAAATTAATTTTTAGTTTAACGGGTTATTTGCCTTTTCCAAAAATTGTGTTGCACGGTTTGGTGTGTGATGAAAATGGAAAGAAGATGAGTAAATCATTGGGAAATGTGATCGATCCGATGGATATTGTTGATGGTATTTCACTCCAGAAAATGTTGGAACGTCTGGACAAAAGTATTCTTTCGGAAACAGAAATAAGTGAGCTCATTTAATGAGAGATAAAATAATTATTTTTATGTTAAAATTATTGCTTCTACCGATGACGAATGGTCTATAAGCAGTAATGATTTATCTTACTGATGTCAGAACTGTTTGGAAAGATTTAGAAATGAATCGAGATTCACTTAAATCTCGATTCCCGGAAGGAATTCCTCGATGTGGTCCAGATGCTTTGCGTTTTGCGTTACTCCGTCACGATGTTGGTGCCATGGAAATAAATATTGATGTTGTACAAACAGCTGTGGAGGGTTTGAAGTGAGAAATCAAGTTCATTTTATCACATATGTAATATTTTGCTACAGATTTAGTATTCAATCAATTAAAAATTTCGCTGAAGTATTAAGTATACAGATTTTGCAATAAGTTGTGGAATCTTTGCATATATGCGGATAAAATATGGCAAAGTTATTGCGAAGTTTCTAACCAAGTTTGCGACGATCGTATTGAAGTTAGTATTTCTTATTTAATTTTCGTATCTAACATTTATAATGATATTCAAAATTTTCTGCTATATCAGAAAAATGAAGAAGATATCAAGAAATGTTAATTTAATTTATCCTTGAATACAACCGCAATACAAAATTTTATCCATTTAGGATTGCTGGATAAAGAGCCGTTTGGAAAGTTCTTTGATCATAATGTCAGAAAAAATGGAGTCGGATTCTCCCCATTTAGCGCTCGGCGCACTACACAGATTTTTATACAATGATTTATGTGATGTCTATATCGTGAGCTTCTTCTTGGTTCTTGTCAAAATTATTTTATGTAAATCCAAGTTGCAGGAACTTCAGAATTTTTCTAGAGTGCTTGTTCGATTTCTCTTAACATTCCAAACACTTTATGGAAGATTTCTTTTTAATTGAAGCAAGCATATAATGTTTTTTCAACAGCGTTATTCAGGAAACGACAAAGAAAGCGTTGTGGTCAAAAGATTACCCAAGACTGAGAGTGGTTGCTGAAGTTTTATATGATGTTATTGAAAAATCGTTGATTCATCTTTCGATTTTCATGCCTTTTGTGAGCCAGTACCTTTTGGATCACATCAAATGGAAAAATCAAAGCAGTACTTCTGTCTTTAGCTCAAAAATAGTAATTTTGTTGACTATTGTCTCATTTTCGTATTACATTTACTTTTACTTCCATTCTTCCAAACAGTTATTTCATGATTTTTGATCTATGTTAAGGAAGTTTGATTTTTAGGACTTGAAGTCTTATCTAATCGATAAGAAACTCGAGGAGGATATGTCTTTTGTGTTAGAATTGATTAAAACTGTGAGATCTATCCGGGCACAGTTTCGAATTTCTGCTAAAAACACTTTGCAAGGTATTATTTTATAGAAAATCATTAGTTCATTTTTTTGCGTTTAGTTATTTGAAAGGATTATATTCGAGAGGTATTAATATGGCAAGTTATTCACCCATTTTCTTTTCAATATAAAGTTTCATATTCACTCACTTTCAGTAGCTTGCTACGGAGGAAATTGCGACTTGAAAAATTTCCAGTTCATTATTCAAGAACTTTGCAATATCACACTCTCTTCAGCAATTGCAGAAGAAAACAGTAATTGCAGTCTGCCTTTTCCTGTGCCTGGTTATTCAGCTGAAATCCATATTTTTATTGGAGTACGTGTTTCCAACTAAAGCTTCTGACAGAACGAAATAAGAAGTCGAATTCTGATTCTTCTGTTTGACCTTGTGTTCCTTACTTAAAGTGAACTGTAGTAAATGGAAATTTTTCTATTCTCAATATCGTTTGCAGAGTGATTATGGTTCCTTAGTCAAGAAAGAATTATTGAGGCGATTACAGAAGGCAGAGAAAAGGAAAGGACAATTTTTGTATCAAATTGAAAAACATGAAAAATTGGCCAAAAGTGCAACTAAAGATGATTTAGTAGAACGATATCAACGGAAAGTTTCACAAGTAAGTTATAGAAATAAGCAACATAAGTTATATAAACCTTAATGATATGCAAAGTTTTGTTGTAACTTTTCTGGTTTTTAGATTTTCAAAATCACGCGGTTTTTTATATTTTTATATTTATATTGTAAAATTTTGTTTTTTTTTTTCATTGGTTTTTTCATTGGCGCATTTAAAAAGCATAAAATTCACTCTCTCTGTCATATTTCTTTCGGAAATCTCATTTGTAGTTGGCCGGTGCTCTTATTTAATCTTTCATGATTTATATAGTTTAGTAGTGTTCTGAGCTTTTCATCATTTTCCTTAGTATATTTTACTATCACAGTTTTCATCTGTTATTAATTTCAGGCAAATACCGTGGTAAATGGTATGGTTGAAGAAATCTCAAAATTAGGAGCTTTAATTAAGAGATTAGAAGCATTTTAAGTACCATTGTATTGAATAGCATTTATATGAGAAAATTGTTTTGAAGCATTAGTTTTCCTTTGTTAAATAGATAAGTTTTAAATTTCTGAAATTATTCTGCCATATTTATTTTCTCTTACAAATTTATTTTGCTCAATCTTCTATGTTTTAAATTTAGCATTTATTCTTCCTATGTTTTTTTCTTGATTGCAGACATGTATGACTAATGTAAATTGATTGACTAAATGTTGGATTGGTATGATATTTTCGATTTTTTTCTGACGCTGTAATCTTGAGTTGTTAATTATCTGGACGTTCGATTAAATTATTACTGAATGAAATTTGGAAAAAAGCAGTTTATCTCATTCACGCTTGAAATTTCTGAAGATGATTCAAAAGGAAGCAATATTCTATTGTTAACTTTTTCCATAATTTTATTTGTTTTTCATGCAACTTAATTTGAAGTTAATCAATATTCGTATAAATAATATTTTTCTTTATATGATCATGCATTAAAATACATTGCTATGTCATTCGTGCCTCTACTTAATGTGCTTGAGTTTTAATCTTTATTTTAATTTTAAATATTTAGAATTTATAAATCTTCAAAAAAATTTAGTCGTCGGTTGCAAACGATGGGTAGAAATAAACGGATTTCGGAATGGCTTCTAATAGGAGTATGTGTGATGCATGTAGTAGTGATACCCTATACCAAAGTTGAAGAAAGCTTCAATGTACAAGCTATCCACGACATCTTATATCATCAGTTAAACTTTTCCAGGGTATGTTGTCATAAGTTTTTTTTTATAAAAGTTTTGTGAGCAAAACATGTTTTTCTTTGTAATTATACGAAGCCTGTATTATTTTTATGGGCTGTTAATCATGCAGTAAAGCTTTATTCATATTAAGTTGTATTTGGATGCATTTCACCATGAACGAATTCTGTTTTATATCACTACAGTGGAATGTTGATGTATAAATCATCACTGAGATAATGAGATCATATAAAAACATCAAAGCTGTGATTATTTCATCGAGATAATCATTTTTCAAGCTTTGAGTTTGATAAATTAGGTTTATGGTTGCTATTAGAATCTTTATTAGTTCTATTAGAATTTGTGAATCTCAATTTCCAGTATGATCATCACGAATTTCCCGGAGTGGTGCCGCGTACTTTTATGGGTGCTTTATTAGTTAGTGTTCCACTTTTCCCTGCAGTCAATTATTTCAAGAGTAATATTACAAAGCACTGGATTTTGTGCGGCGGTTCGTTCAAAGCTTTAATGATACCAGGAATATTTCGATTTACTTAATTGTAATATTTAATTATAATTGATATTTTATTATTTAGCTTGATAAACATTTGTAAAATATTTTCAATTTGACATTTTTAAAATTTTTTCAACAGAAGCATATTCCAGTGAGATCCGTGCTTGGTCTAACAGTTTTATTCACATTTGGTCGTTTTGCTGAACGAATTGACAAAAAGTTTGGCGAATTATCGGGAAACTTTCTTAGGTACTTTTTTTTTCTCATAGATTTGGATTTGGAATGCAAGGTTGGTTAGTAGCAAACTTATTATCTGCATAGTCAATAAGTTTGCTGCATTAATATAGATTGTGATTTGACTGAATATGACTAGTTCGGTACACTAGTTTATTTTAGAGTTCAATAGACTTTTGCTACATACATCCAAAGTTTTTTTATTATTCATCGAAATACAGAAAACAGTTTTCAAAAATGAACTTAATTTTCTCAAATGTATTGCTTACTTAGTAAGCTTTAGTTTTTGAACTGGAGGAAAGTTTCAGGTTGACTATGGCAACACAGTTTCATTTTATGTTTTACTGTTCCAGGCCTCTTCCAAATATATTCGCTTTACTTGGAGGTAAGAGTTTCCGCTCTTGCTTGTAATTCTCGTTTAATTTTTATGTTTAATCAAACTAATTAAGCCTAATTAAAAGTTATCAGCTACTCCATTCCTTTTTCTACTCATTTCATTCCCATTTTATAATTTACAAATTGCAGTACTTTGGACTTATCAGAAAATTCTGGATGATCATTGGTTATGTGCAGCGCGAATTGCTACCGTTTTCACACTACTCTTTCGATGTGAACTAATGTTATTTTATGGCTGCGTTTTTATATGGCCTGTTTTAACCCGCCAACTATCTCTCTTCGGTTGGAATGGTGCAATTGTTCATTGTTTCTCTACTGCATTGCTTACTTTAGGTTAGTCGTATATGTATACATTTGGATTACTAATTTAAATGTTCTGATTTCGTTTAAAAAATTTTCTTGAACTTGAAAATTCTTTTTTTAATTTCTAAATACTTCGCAGAGTGCAAATTATTTAGGCATATCCGTCCCAATAGATTCTTTCTTATGGCGACGATGGGTATGGCCTGAAGGTGAAGTATGGTGGTTCAATGTGATATTGAACAGAAGTCATGAATATGGCGTAAATTTCGATTTTTCTGCTTATAATTAGAAATTTTTTATTAAAGAATTGCCGAAATTTAAATAATTAAAAACCAGAAATGAAGAATTCTTGGACTTGAAGACTTTGAAAATTGAAGCAGCTGATTTATTTTTAAAAAATCACCTCCCTTGTAGCAACTCAATAATTTTTTGTTCATTGCAGGTTCAGCCATACTTCTGGTATTTTTATTCCGCAATTCCACGAGCAATGATTGCTTCAACTCTTCTTATGCCTTTAGGTGCATTGATTGGTAGGTAATCAAAATCTTTTCCATTCTCCTGGCTACATTGGAAATAACGCAAAAACAAGATTGAAACCAACCATGTTATTATTCAATTATTCAACATTTGTCTTTAAATACGAACATGAAGTATTTTCAACAGTGCTTATATTTGTTATTCAATGTATATGAACTTACTATCAAAACAAATAGGTTTTCTTGTTTTCAGATCGTCGTTTATTGCCAATTGTAATACCTGTTACATGTTATATCTTCTTATACTCCTTCCTTCCTCACAAAGAACTCCGATTTATCATTTACACATTACCTTTTTTGAATGTTTCATCAGCAGTGTTCTGTGCAAGAATGTAAATCATTTAATTTTCAAATTGGAAAAAACTCTTCAACCTTTTTTCTCATCTTTAAAATTTTTCCTCACCTAATTTTAAATAAAAATAATTAGAAAGAAACAGTGAAAAATTTTTTGAATTGTTTCAGTTTTTTAGGTAAATTTTGTAAACCGAAAACGTTTTTATCATAAACACAGAAGATTTTGTTAATCATTCTTAACTTTCTGCAAATCTTATGGATATGTATTTTTCTTTTTTATTTGGATCAATCGCTGGAAGTCGATGTTCGGAATGCTAATGGCTGTTGGAGTAATACTACACTTGATCGTGAATGTTATCGGCACTTCTATTTTCCTACTTGCAAGTTCTAGAAATTATCCTGGTGGTGAAGCACTTACTTCCCTTCAGGTATTGTTCATTTATAGTTTTTTATAGTGAGTTCCAGAGTACATCAGTAATATATTTTGATCTATATTATTTCATTATTCGAGAATAGCCGATGTCAGCATCATTGTTTTCATCTAGCAGTGGCCAACATCAGTTGTTACCGAATAAAAAATAATAAAAATCAAAACAGCTGCAAATTCATATTGCACATAATGTACAGTTTTAGGATTGAAAAATTAAAGAAAGCCTGATCACTGAAAAATGCTACAGTGTAAGTCAAAGGAAGTTTTATGGAAAATCTTTTTCCAAAAAACCGTATTGTTGATGTTTTTTTTTCCAGTATTCGCTGTATTTCAATCGAAATAAACCTCTTACCGTTTACATCGATAACTATGCTGCTCAAACTGGTATCAGTCGATTCTTGCAATGGTACGATGCCTGGGAGTAAGTAATTTGATTTAAAAAATGTATTAAATTTGCTAGCGTCGAAATTAGCGAAGGTACACGTATTGGAAAGATCATTTATAAGTAGGAGAGAATCAATTAGTCTGGGACTCAAAGCTCAAAATATTTATTACGAGCTTTTTACATAAAGACAGTAAATTTAAATTTAAGTAATCTCTCAAAATTTTGAAGACAGGAAGAGATCTGTGTTCCGGATATTACAAGTTATTCTTTCGAATATACAGGTACAATAAAACCGAAAATTTGGGGCCATTGCAACTTGCACAGTTCGACTATTTGTTGATTGGTTCATACACGGAACCTAATATCGTCAGCTTTACCGCACGAAACTTCTCTTCTACTCATCATATTTTATATGATATTAAAGCATTCCAGTAACTTTTTTCTGTCATCTGTATTAATTTGTCGCTTAAGATTCTAATCATTTAAATTTTAACATTTTGATAATAGACTTTGCAGTTCAGGGTTATCTATGATTTTGTTTACGGTTGAGATTTCAGATTTTTCTAAATTAAAAAGTATACCTGCAATTTACAGTAATAGAGTTCTAAAATACTTTTTAGTATTTCAATATTTTCAGAGGTCTGAAATATTTTCTAGTGTTTTAAAAAAGTTTTTATTTAAAAAAATGTGTTTTTTTTAGAGGAATTGAATTAGGTAGAATGCGACGGTTTCCATATTATTGGCCTACCATGAAGTTCAATGCGCAGTTAGTGGTGTTGGAAAAATTGGATTACTTTAATTCAGTTTAAACCATTTAGTTTTAAATATTGTTTTTTTAAATTTTTATGAATGAATACGTTCTGATGATTGTGATTTTATTATACATATATATTCATATACATGTATATGTATATGAATAAAATATAGTGCACTTTTTGGCACAGATACTAATGAGATCTTTGTTTTTTCCTGTTTCAGTAGTTTCAGCACAACATCTTTTATTATCGTTCGTGCTCCGATTTTTGTAGATAGGAAGCCAAAGAGAGAAACGAAAGAAAGTTACGAAAGAGAAGGCGAGTAAAATAGATTTGAGGTTCTCTAACGAGAATATCTTCTAAAATCTAAAATTTTAAAGAAAATCTTTGCTTAACATTTCATATTTGTTATATTGCTACTTTTTCAATCACTGCCTTGTTCGTTGAGGTCATTCAGTCTACCGTAGGTTACAAATTTAAATTAAAATGCTGTGATTCATTTGCTTCCTTTGTTGCCTAAATCTGATTGGAATTTAGTTCGTTAACTTAAATTTATAGGTTGGAAAAAAGTTGGCTTGAGTATAAACTACATTTTCTATTCATATTATTCTTTGTTTTAGATCTAAAAAACTTTATCGATATAATTAAGCTTAAACTGATTGCTGTTAATGTGCTATTTTGGAACTCCTTTGAGTAAAAGCAATAATTACAAAACAAATAAATTTAAGGTTTCAAGTATTATATCTTTGTCAAAACATACAAAATGAATTTAGAATAAAATAGAAAACTAAAATCGTACTGAATTCGATTTCTATATGTTGCAAATCAAGAAAATCTTTAAATCTTTTATAGAAGCCATGCTGAAAATATTTAGTACAAGAGAAACTTTTCATTCTTACAAACATCAGTGATTACCGGAATTTGAAATACATCTTATGTCGCCAAAACTGAGTCCTTTTCAATTATTTTATATTGAATGCCTGATTTGCAAGTGGTAGAGATGATTTTGAAGTTTTATTCATTATTTACTGATAACTGTGGAAGTATGCTCGTTTGATATGAAGTAACACTAACGTTACTTCATATGAGTAGACAGAAGAACTATTATGAAATTTTTGCATTAATTTCAATTTTCATAGAAAAATTTCAAGAATAATTTCTTCGGGTACTGATGTTACGCAGTTCACTTGGGTATGCAGTCACGTTTATTTGCCACTGAATTCACATTTAATGTTTGCGCGTTAAAAAATTCACTAATTTTTCTCGAAGTACCTTTTTAGCAAAAATATATGCCAAGCAACCAGTTATTTTAGAATTTTAGATTTAAAGACTTCCACTATAAACAATTCAGATTATTGAATTCCCGAAGGATAATTATGTATAATAGAGAAGCGATGGAATGGAATGGTACTAATTATTCTACACAAGTATAAAATGGCATGAAGTTGGGATAAAAGATCGCACCTAAAGGTATACATCATTAAAGTCTAGCTTTAACTGCCATTTCCATTTTTTTGCTTTTCATTTTTCTTGCCATTTCTGCTATTCGTTACTAATAAGCGAAGTAATTTAAAAGTAAAAGCTTCTTTCATTTTTCGTTACTTATTGATTGCCTTTCTTTCCAAAATTTTTGAACAAAACTGAAAGTAAATTTTATAATACATTAGGTATCGCAGAAAAATAAATTATATCGGAAGCTTTCTCTCGATATCTTTACTTATCCTAGAAATATACATTAAATATCTCTGAACCATACACTAAAAACCATACACTTATTTCTAATTAAGAAATAAATGGCTTAAAGATCTATAAATCTAATTCCATTTTTCTCATAAGTAATAACTTAATTTTAAACCTATTCTTATATAATTCCGTCTAATGGTCGATAAAGAAATTATTTGGATTTCATCCAAATGTAATAGTGACAAGTCTTGCAAGCGTTTAAGATGCCATTATCAATTATCAATGTTATCCTTCTTTTTTCCGTCACTTTCACTGACAGTTTACTTAAACCTTTTCCTCTTTAGCGACTTTCGGAAAAGCTAATAATTTGTATGCAAATGAAGTAGGAATGATAATTAGATAATGTTACAGTTGAACTGAAGAGAAGAAAAACCTAAACAAAAGTAACTTATGTATAAAATTTCTGAAACAAACTGATCACCAGTTAGATGCAGACGCTATTAGTTGGAAGATCAGAACGATTCAAATACGGAACAATTCATGACAATTCGTATCTCACGAAAAATTGTTGAAAGTTATTTGGTTGATTTTGATGAAATGGATTAGAAAGTGGACATTTTTCATTGTCTACAACTAAGATTTTTGTTTACAATTCTCCGATGTCTTTATTCGTTTATTTGCATTTCTGACTTTGTATGCGATTAGCTTAGAAAATAACGATATTTTTGAAGAAAGGTTAATTGACCAGGTCATCATTGACCTCCATTGTCACCTTGCTATCATTTCTATCTCTCTATGTAATCTCCCATTTTGACCTTGTACAACTTAAATTGATTATCTTAAACGAGAAATTCACATATGTTTGTTATTACATTCATAAAAATATTAGTCGATCTTCACTTCGATTACAAAAACACTTTATGCAATTTGGCTAAAGAGAAGTATTTTTAGAAGTATACCTATTGGAACTGATAACTCAGAAAAGCGGAAAATGTTAGTGATTGATAGAGATAAGCTAAATTATATCATTTATGGTATAATAATAAATTTGTTCGGTAAGTGGTCAAAGAGAAAGTTGAAGAAAACTTGTCCTTTTCAAATATGCCAATCATAGATGGATAATGTTTGTGATTAAAGACGCTGTGCGTCCGTTCCTTTTAATAATATCAAATTGGAAGAGAAATACAGTCAGCCTTCTTTTTATTCTTCACATATTTTCTATGCATTTATGCTATCTCAAGTTTAATTCACCAAAAATATATCTCTACCTCTTCATCATATTGTTCTTCTCTTTCAAGACTTGATTACAAATTTTGATTTTAGTTGTTTTTATTCATATTAATCAAAATGTAAGATTAATTTTCCTTTCATTAATTGTGTTGCTTATCATTTCTGAAGCTATACACACTATCATATAATGCTGTTAAATGTATCATTCTTGATGTATTATATCATAATAAAATTTCTTATTTTCATTGTCAAATTGGAAAATGTTGTAGTCCAAAAAGCTCAATTTCTTAAATCTTTTAATTTCAAATTTGAAACGATAATTCAGAAAATGAAATTTTGCAATGAATTATTGGAAGCTAAATAGAAGTGAGCAATTAGGATGATAGATGAAAAGAAATTAATTATAGAGATGCTTCATTCATTTCAGTGCAAAAGAGAAGGTAACACTGTAAAATTCATTAAAGCGGAATTTAGCGAAAGGTTGAAGAAGCGAAAAACAAAGTGAATGACAAGCAAAATGATTAATTGTTAGCAAAAAAATTTCATCCGAAATTTCATCAATTGCTTTCGATTAAACATTCCATGGATCAAATGAACAGGAAAATGAAATATTTCTCATCAGATGACATGTTATCTATCATCTGTCACATTTCATTCAGTGCTTACTGGCTATTTCTTTCGGGAGGAAAAAAAGAATGATTATTTTCCGAAAATTTCAATCACTTAATTATATTTACTTTGTTTCACAGGTGGTAAAGGCTTCACGAATGAGATTGTTAAAAGCTAATCGAAAAAAATTAATGCTTAAAAATTGAAGGATGTCAAGACTGTAAATGTATATTCCATGCATTAGTTTTTTTTTTCTTTTCTCATCCGTTGATTTGAAAATTCTTCTACTAAATATAAACTTAATAAAAATTACTTTTCTTTTTTTTTTACCTGGCTAACTTATTCATTACAAATTGTTCGCAATATAACTAAAATAATGCAAATTTATTCATGAGCATAGCAGGTAATTTGTATGAGAAAGCTGCGAAAGACATACCTTGGCTTCTCTTATTCGCTAAATATCGAGAAGAAGAGTGAATAATTTTCTCGACAAATTAGCTATTTCATACATTCCCGTTAATTTCTTATTGACTGAAATGTCTTGTCTACTTATTATTTATTTTCAAAATCTTTTCTAAATCTACTACTGCAAACTATTAGTGCTTAAAAATAAACCAAAAAGTTTCATATTCAGCAGTACAAGGGTTAAAGGTTATGGAAGCTTGTGGATGTTAAATAACTATCAGCAACTCTCTTTTGCACCTAATGATTCATTAACGTATATTTACCTCAATTTATGTTAAATTTAGTGTCTTTTCCAACAATATTCTTCATATCTAGAGGATACGATTCCTAAAAAAAGTTTTTCCATTCTCAAATAAATTAATAAATTTTTTTATGCATCATAAATTTTTGTTAATCCAATATGAGACCAAATTTTTGCACAAATTTATTTTTATCGTTGATTTTGTTCAATTTTAACATTTTTTCTTTGAATTTCCACTTTCAATGTATTTACTACATTTTCCGGCGATGTAATTTCAGAATTTCAATTTCATTTTTGTTTCCTCTTCTTTCCAATTAGTCCCAGAAGGGAATTCGATAAAGAAATATGCCATCAACAAAGAAAAGTCAGAATTAGAGACATATCATCATTGGATGAACCTTCCAATTTCTCTCCTAAATCAAATTGAATCATGAAAATAAGCTTCACAGTGTATCAGATAACATCCTATCATATCTCTTCTTGAATCGATTCCGATTAATTATATAGAAATATATAAAACTGTGAGTGAAAAAAAGAGTAAAGATAAACATTTGAGGGTATAATGTTTTTCGAAAAATTGCAAATCATTTTTCTGCTCTATTTGAATACAATAACAATTATTTCGGAAATTTCGAGATAACATGACAATCTTCGAGGAGTAATTCAGCTTTTGAACAAGTTGATTGATGTTAGTTTAACTCAATGTACTGCCGACATTTGTCTTCTATCATTGTTGCAAATGTTCCAAATTCCGTTTTCTTTTTCCCTCTGGATGTTTAGACTCGAAAATCGAAATAAAATTTTTGAGCCAAAAGTTTTTTTGAAATGAGCTATTCCGATATTATATACAATTGATAAACTTGAAATCAATATTTCATAACTTCAGTTATTCCTACTTTCAAAGCAAGTCAAATTGTAATTTCTCTCTATACTATAATATTTACAAACATTTGTTGTTAATCCTTAAAAGTGACACTTGCACTTTGTTTATAACAAGTTTACTTAAAGCTTATTCACGATATTAAATGCTAGACTTCAACTAAATCTGTGATTTAGCTAATATTTAATTTAGTAATTATATATGCTGTTTGTTTCCAATTAGCTTAAAAAGTAGAACTTCATTTATGTAGATTTGCTTTTTCATTTCATATGAGAGTGATTGAAGTGTTTGCATTTGATTTGATCTGATCAATCAAATCATTTCCTCCCAACAATCGCTTTATTCATATCCTTACTATGAAATTATCATTGAAAAATTATAAACTCTGTTGAATTTACACAATATGATTGAGACTAATTTAGTTGATTTATCATAATTTCTTTCTCTTCTCTTATCAAATCATATCAGTCTTCTTGATAAAAAACATTCGATTGAATAAGCAATTAGTTATGCATACGGAATGTTGAAATAAGATGAAAAATACGATTGAATGTTAAGATTTCCATCATATTTTATCAATGGGAGAAATTGCTGCAAGTAAAAGCATTCTGGTCAAGTCAAAATTTATTTTTGTAAGATGAAAGATGCTTGAAAAGGTGTAATTTACTCTAAAATCTAAGATGAGAGTTACCCTGAACTTCTTCAAGCTGCATTAATAATTTGAAAAGTATATAGACTAAAAAGAATTAGGCTTCTCCACAAATCTCACCAAATCACTCACCCACCTATCTCATTCTCAGAAAGCTGGCAGTTTTTGGAATTCTTCCTTTCCTGCTCTTTTCTATCCTTCATGCAAGCAAGCTTCTTTCATTGAAATTTCTTTCAGATAATTCTTTGCTTCACTAACTCATCTCTTTCCTAAATTATTTCTTACTTGCACTTATTATTTTAGAAAATTTTTCTTGCTGAATTTGATTAACATCCTTTTATTTTATGAATAGCTTATCATTTATATTGATAAATAGGAAGATTACTTTAAAGCCTTGTACCTTAAACCATTAGTTAATTTTTTTGTACCTCTAAAACCTTCTATTGCTTGTTTACAGCATTTTGACTTCTATAACTCAATCACAATTTTTCATCAATCAGCTAAACTTTTGCAAGCGAACCGTTTCTAAGATCTGAAGAAAAATTCTCAAATTTTACACATTTGCGAACGCCAGCTGCTGCACTTCAGAACAAAAGTTAGTTCAATTTGTCAGTTGTACATTTTCCTTTTTTTTCAACTTTTCAAATGATAGATATTAAGTATCGATTTCTCTTTTAAAGTATAGTAGAAGCAACTATAACTTTTTTAAACTTTCATCTGCCAGATTCAAACTGAAAACCTCCATTCTCTATCAATTACTTTTTGACCTTGTCATCTTAACACTTCATCCTAACATTGACAAAGTGTGAATGTTAATTATCAGAAGTTAATTTTTTTGATTTAGCTTAAAATAAATCTCCGTAAATACTTTAAACATTAGGACAAATTCTTTTTTTCTGATCCAGATTGAACATGAAATTCTACGCCTTAAATGAACAACCTTCATCTTATCCGTACTTTGTACTAATAAGGAAAGTGAATTTAGCTTATTTTAAAGAGTTGAAAATTTTAATACAAATCTTTGATACCATTCATCCTCACAGCTAAATGCAATATTTGATAATAATATTTTTAATTTGGAGTAATAAAAAGTAGTAACAAAATCTTCAGATTTTTTAACATATGAACTCTTCAAAAGCTTAATATTATGATCTTCAACTGTTTGTTTTTTCTTTGACTTCATTAAATTTAAAATAGTTTTAGAATCCAATAAATCTTATTGATTAATTTAATAAGCAAATATAGCCGTTTAACAAAGTATTCTGACAGTTTTAAAAACTTTCATCTTTCATGTTATATATTCTAACACTAAAAATTTTGATGCATATAAGAATTCTGGAAGTTTGAATAAAATTTTTTAGCTAATTATTTAGCATTGAATTTTAATTTGTAAAATCTTTCAGGTGGTCGAAGAAATTATTTTGGAGAATTTAAATTTATCTTCACGAAATTCTATTTTCTACAGATGGTAATTTCAAGACTAATTACTAACTGTGAAAAATACGAAGAATTTGGTTTGTCATATTTAATGCATCTTCGCGTCATTATTCAATCAAAATAATTTCAATTTCAAGAGATCAATTGTATTTTAATTTGATTTGTACCAGTTGTCCTTGTACTACTTTCGATAACAAATAATAGCTGCAAAGCTAAATTCTTTTTTGATTACATTTTTTCGTATATATTTCAAATTATATAATTTAATGAAACTTTCAACAGGTCAGATTGTTCAACATTTGTACTTATTGTCCGATCAGTAGTATACGCGAATAAAAAGAATCCGAATTTAACAGTCAATCATCAAACTGATATTATCGATATTAACAAGTAAAGTAATAATGATAGTGAAAGATCAGTATGGCAAGCAAATATTATTTACATATCATTAGATACATTGCCGAATTTTGTAAATCGTCATTGCTTTACATGCCGTGATGAAAAAGTACAATCAAAATGGCAGTATATGGAATAATCGCAATTCATCAAAGTACTTGAAGCTCAAACTTTTTTTGATTAAATCAAAAAATCTTCTCTGAAGTTTTCTGATGATAGTACCATAAAATCTGTTGTTAAGATATTTCTTTTAAAAATTATCACCTAAACTTAATAATTTGTTAAACATACTTATTGAGTAATTAACTTTGATGCAAAATGAAGGGAATATTATCGTAAATCTTTTAAAAAAAAATTCAGTTTTCATGAATATATTGTTGGAGAAGAAAATTTGAAGGTTTTACAAATTTTTTACTAAAATAGTTTTTTAAAGTTAGAATTCTTTTATATTAATTTATTTATAGTTTCAGGCGATTTGCATTTGATTTTACATGTCTTGAAATTGGACTTTTTGTGCTTTCATCCATTTTATTGTCGTTATTAATTGGCGTTTCAACGTTATGGCTTTTCGCATATCAAAGTTTGTAATGAGTGAATAAATTTGAATAATTAGCAGAAATAATGAGCTTGGATAACAATAAAAAACCAAATTGAAATTCATGATTAATAAATAACAAGCTAAATTTATACTAAGAATTTCAAATATATTTTATGATACTGAATCGATTTCAAATCTATGTGTAATATATTTGAATGATAAGTTTATGCTCTGTGAATGAATCGATATCAGATAAATTGAAGTAAACGTGCAAACTTATCCAGTTGATTAATATTTTGCAATAACTATTTCACAGGAATCTAATAAGCATTTCTCGATGGCAGAGGTCTTTCAGATCCGTTGACATTTCCCAGTAATGTGAACCATGATCTCTTCGAGGAAGCCAACATGTTATCAGTTGGTATTGATGAAAGCGCACGTTATCATAATGGCTATGTGTGCACTTCTAGAGAATGTGCGCAAATTTCTGGCTTCTTTGCCAATAATATTAATGATAAGATAAGTTCTTTCACTTTCTTCAGTTTTCATTCCTCAACGTCAGTATCAGTGATAAAGCTTCAGAGAGGTACAAATATATGTATAGAGCCAAAAATTGATAAGAACTGATAACAGAAATTGCAGGCAATATTACTTTTTATTAAATTATGCATGCTGCACTTCAACAGCAACTTATTGTCCAAGCAATCAATATTAATCTACTTTATATCTCTCAAAAAAACTCCTTCAATTCAATTTTGAATGAATTTAAAATCTCTTCATATTTTCAACAATGAATTTTTTCCTTTGTTGATGAAGTAAGACAATCTCCGCCTTTCCAACTGTTATGTCTTATTTAACCTCAAACCACAAACAACTTTTAAGAAATTGGAATTTTAAAAAGTTTTTCAAAGACTTTGAATGGGATTTTCTTGTTTTATCAGTTGAAGAGGAAATTTTTGATTGCAATCATTATCATTAGTGCACTTTTCGATATGTTGAATTAAAAAAAATCCTTTTGTCTAAAAATTTCTTTTGCACATTTGAAGATTTAGCCAACAGTTTAAATTAATTAACTTAGAATGGCGTCAATTCGAATAATATTTCAGTATGGAAGAAAGAACGCCTTGAGTTTAAAAAATATAATCCTTCAGTTCTGACTATTTTCCTTTATTCCTATCATTTAATATAAGCATAAGTGAATCTGCCATACGTCCGATTTCATTTCAGGCTGATCCCTGCGATGACTTCTATGAATACGCGTGCGGTAATTACGCAATCAATCGACACTTACCACCCAACAAGGCTGTTAGACATACTTTAAGCGATATGCAAAATCGTCTCAACAAACAAATTAAAAAGTTATTACAGGTTCAAAACCCAATTTTTCTTGCAGCTTAAATATATTTTTACTACGCAAAATATTTTTCATTGGTTTCCGATGTTTACAAATGATTAGAAATAACTTCTTAAGGCTCCGATAACTGATGATGATAAACCATGGAATCGTCTTGCAAAACAGTATTATCAGAAATGTCTTAATGAAGGTTTGAGTTTATGAAACTTAAGAATAGAAATATATTGATTGGATTGAGAATTTAAACTTGATAACTACATTTGAATTGAACTTTGCAAGCTGAAATTTGCGAGTGCAAATTCAATTGCACAATTCTCAACACAATCACAGAAGGAAATTTTTTTAACAAGCAAATTTATAATTAAAAATTTTTTGTGAAATAAAAAAAATCTTTTGCAGATAAAATATCGATTATTTTGAAAGAGAAATCAAGCTTATATTTTGAAATTTCATTCGGAAAGGAATTTTCGCGAAAAAATTTTAGCAGTTATTTTCAGAAGAATTAAAAGCTACGGGCGTTTCATCAATGCGGAAATTGCTTGAGGATTTAGGTGGATGGCCAGTTTTAGAGGGGCGCAGTTGGAAACCGTGGAGTGGTAGCTGGGAAAAGCAATTGGCACATATTATGAATAGAACAGGTGTTAATGCAATAATTCTTGAACTGGCTGTATCACATGATCCAATAAATAGCTCCAGGTTTATTATTGAGGTAAATTTATTATGCAATTTAAACAGGTTGAAATTGGATGTAGTTCGACTATTTTCTGTTTGCAGAAAAAGTCAACTGACCTTTTGTGAATGAAATTAGCAAATATAAGGAAAGACATGAGGTCATTTAATATTAAAAACTAATAGTAAGATGAGGTTATTGGTGTAAATTACTCGCGACATTCTTTGAAATCATACATCGAAGGAAATGAATAAATATATGTTAATATCAGAGAATCTGATAAATATCAATTTACAAGATTTTTGGAACAATAAAATAAGAAAATTACACCCTAGTCTGAACAATTTCTTCTATACGAATATCAATTACAAATTTCAGGTCGATCAACCAAAATGGGGAGTGGGCTCGAGATGGCCATATTTAGCCGGAATTCGCGATCATGTCATTCAGAATTATACATCATTAATGATACAGACAGCTATTAATTTAGGCATTAACTTTTAATAGATAAATTTTAAATGAATTAAATCCCAAAGAAGCATTCCAAAAAAGGTAAATACCGTAAATACAGTTAAATTCCAATTTTTAGGAGCTGATCCGATACACGCCAGACATGACATGAAAAAAGCGATTGAATTTGAATTAGCATTAGTGAATTTCTCAGCTGATGAAATGATTCGACGCAATCCGGAAAGGGGGAATAATCGATTTCAGCTCTGGCAATTGAGCGATCTCTTTCCAGACGTAAATTTTAATATTTTTTACAATAGTACTAATAGAATATATTTAGTTGTTATAAATATTATAAGTTAATTAAAGTGAAGAAGTAAGTAGTAACTTCTAGATCGATCTGATAACACATATCTATACGATATTCGGTGGTTTAGAGAAGCTCAGTCCAAGCGATACAGTAATCATACGTGAACCGGAATATTTTCGTCGAATTCAAGTATACCGCAAACATTGTTTTATCTTTATCATGAACTTTTCTATTTACTTATAAGATATAGTTTAATTTATGGATTATTCCTGGAATTTGAATGGGACCGAGAAATTTTGGGTTTGAATAAAAAACGTAATGTTAACAGAGATATTGCAGGAAGTGATGCGTCGATCCAGTAAACGAACCATTGCTAATTATGTATTATGGCGAGTAATTCAGGGATATTCACCATTTCTACCACCTGTAATGCGAGAACCATTCTATGCTTTTAAAACTAATCAAACTGGCATTCCAAATACTCCGATTCCGGAGAGGTTAGATTTATTTGTCGAAATAGTGCAGGTGAAAAATCAATTTGTGAAGACATAAGTCATTTGGAGAGTGTTACTATTCTTTCTTCTACAGTTTGAGCTCTTAGCTTGACCTTTAAATGAAATTTATTTTAATTTAGTTCATTGAATAGTTTAATGATAGGAAAATGAATTGGGTTGATCTTTCAGGTGGGAAGATTGTGTCTTCCTGGCAACAGTAATGATCGACATGCCCGTTGGAAGGCTTTATGTTGCAAATCATTTCGATCATTTAAGAATTATGAAAAAAGTTAATTTTTTAAGAATTTCAGTTCTGCTCTGTTTAAATTTCTTGAACACTTATTTTCCATGTTCCTTGAATTAAACTTATAATATTGAATATAAATAGTAATAGTTCACTATTTACTTTAATGAAAATATAAACAATTCTAGATGAGTGATCTGACAAAGCATTTTAAAAATGAACTAATCAAGCAATTGAAAACGGTCGATTGGATGGATGAAGAGACACGGAGACGAGCGATAATTAAGGCACAACATATTAATTACAAAAGTGGATTTCCTTCCTATATATTCAATGAGAGTTATATGGAGGAGAATTGGGCTTTGGTAAGTTTAAGAAAAAATTCTCTCCTTAATTTCTAAACATCGCTTTTTATGGTTAGAGCATTTGAGAGTTATCAGTTATGGAAATGCTACAAATCCTGATGATTTTTTAGCGTTGAAATTGCTGCATCCTGATTTCGTCAAGAATCAAAAAAAAATTTTTCAGCCTGAAACCACGGATAATGAACCATTGCTTGAATTTACAATACGTATAAAATGTGCACGTATTACCGATGAGCTAATGCGATTGAAAAAATTCGTAGATACATCAATTTGGTTCCAAGGACCAGCTCAAGTTGACGCTTATTATGCGCCAAATTTAAATGAAATGAGTTAGTTTTATCATTGTGAGATAAAGAGTGATAACGCAACATGCTAAATGTTATGAAATAAATTTTTACGATTTCAGTATTTCCGGCTGGGATAATGCAGTTTCCGTTTATGTTGCCTGGTATACCTAATTATATTACGTATGCGATGGTTGGCGCTGTTATTGGACATGAAGTATCACATGCTTTCGACGATCAGGGTTTTTCTTCAATAATTTATAATACTTTACCTGCATATATATGTCAAAATTAAAATTTTAATTTCTCTCCTTTCCTATGGTGCAATAATTAATTAATTATTTAGGTGGTCGTTTTGATGAATACGGTAATTTGCATAATTGGTGGGACGCAGAAACAGCAAGAAAATTTCATGAGAAAACAGAATGTTTCATCAAACAGTATAATGAAGTGAAAGTGGAAGAAGCTGGCATATATTTGAATGGGCAGTTATCAGTTGGAGAAAATATTGCTGATAATGCTGGCTTGAAGACAGCGTTCATTGTTTGTTGCTATATGATTGGATGGAATTTTCGAAGTATGAAATCGTTGCTGTTGTTGTAATTTGATTTCTCTTTTAGGCTTATAAGTCTTGGGTTGAAGAAAATTCTCGCCAAGAGGCAGCATTACCAGGCTTTCAAAACATGACCAGTACACAGATGTTCTTCATTGCTTATGCAAATGTAATTTTATTCTTTGTACTTTCATTTCTAATTTCAAGCAATGTTTTATTTAAAAAATAAATGGAAATACTGTAATTCATTCAGATTTTTCTCATTAATTCTAAATGAACAGAAGAATGTAATAAACAGCAAAAAATAAAAAACAATGATTTCAGCAAATTTTATTCGTTCCTTTTATTTTATATTTCAAAAAAAGTGAAATCTTCGAGATAATCATATTTTTATATCGTATTGTTTATCTTATCAATAATGACTTATTTATTGCACTTCAAACTACAGAACTGGTGCTCGTTGATAAAGCCAAAGCATTACTTGCAAATTATTATGGCAGATGTGCATGCGCCAAGCAAATATCGTGCTATGATACCACTTCAGAATCGTCCTGAATTCTCAGAAGCATTCCATTGTCCCAAAGGTTCACCGATGAATCCAGTAAAGAAGTGTTCAATTTGGTGATTTAAGGCTGATAATACGATCTAGTTTCATAGATCCGATTTGACCTTTGTTTAGGTTGTTACAATTGCTGTAATGCAAATTTTAAGATTAGTTGCATTCTTTAAATATTTCGATATTTGGTTGTTTTTTAGTTTAAAGAATCGAAAATCAACATTACCATTTCTTTTACCTCTACATGCATTGGTCGGTTTCTTACTGACATAAATATCAGGAAAAATCCTTGTTCACACTTATTCAGAAAGTTTTAACCTTCAAGAGATCACATGCATCATTGCTCAATATGATTAGATTGAATTCTATCTGTCTTTATAACATTTAAGTCATACTCAACATGATCTAATTTTAACCATGTTAGTGTAAGTATAAGAAAGAGATATCTTTGTGCAAATGAAGCAGTAATTCTGTAATTTGAATTCATAATCGCTTTATTAATTTTTCAGGTTCCCAGCAGCGTTAGTAACACAAGAGCTTAATTTATCTCAGGTATGTGGGATTGAAGTGAAAGTACTGTATGATGATTACAATTGATATCTCATGACTTTCCTCATCAATTGTCTTTAATCTGTATGATATACTTTTGCTGATCTCTTTTCACTCTTTTCCGTATGTCAATTTACGTTTATTCAATTTATGAAACTTTATGTGAATCAATTAAGTAAAATTACTGAAAATCAGACTTTTTCGATTTTGATCCTCAAAACTTTCAAAAAACTTATTCAGAAGAAGTTTTGGGATATTCACCTGAATTGTTAAAAGTGAATATATTCAAGCTATATAGCAATTCTTTTAATCTATTAGAATATCGAATCTTAATTAACTATTGCTTATGGAAATTTTCATCAAATTATATTACAATTTATTTGTATAAATGAAAAAAAAATGTTCAGTAATTTGCCTGCATTTGGTTTGTATTTTTTGTACTTTCATTAAATTATACCGTAATTTTTTGTATCATAATGCATAAAATTTTCTCATCATTTCAATATTCACCTGGCACATGGTTTGAAACTTTTTAACCCGCATGAGAATGGCTTGTATCCTCATTTAGAGACTTAAAGCTGTCTCGTCGGTTCAATATTAATACTATCTTTATATCCTCATAAGAACAGTTTTTTGCAAGAGATAAAAAGTGCAGGCACTTGTTTGCTTTCAAAGCTGAGAATTTGGAAGATTCGAATTAAATTTTTTCCAAAAAATTTTCTTTTCTTTTTTTTGTTCTTGAAACTAACGAGGAACTTAGAAATTATAAATTTAAAATCGAGAAAATTGGAAATCCCTATGGGAACGAACAATAACTGGCAATTTTAGTATGAAAGTAATCGACTAATATGCTTTAAAAAAGATTGCATTTAATTTAGAATGAAGTGAATATTAATATCGACGCGCTTTTTCGAACAGAAATTCTAGAAATAATCTGTCGATTTCCTTTTGTTTGTTTCGCTTAGCACTTTTGTTAAATTTCTGTTTGCGAAATGAAAAATTCGGAAGTCATAGATCAGAAAGCAG
Organism: Cruorifilaria tuberocauda; assembly: GCA_013365365.1. NCBI lineage: Eukaryota > Metazoa > Nematoda > Chromadorea > Rhabditida > Onchocercidae > Cruorifilaria > Cruorifilaria tuberocauda. The sequence goes on from JABVXU010000465.1 coordinate 29,490, forward strand.
TCTAAAGCAGATGGATCACGTGGAAACAAAGCGTGTGTCGCCATGTGTCGTGCTAAATTTGCATATCCGTCTTCTAATGGCTTCCACTCAGTCATAAATGAATCTTTATTGAGTTATGCAAAAGAAAAATAAGTCATTAAGTAGTAATTGATTGTGGAAGTTGGAATTTTTCATTACTGCAAGATTCAAAGATATAATAAATCGTTTTATTAAGCGCATTTTGTTTTTTCCTTCTTCTTCAGCTTTCATTGATCAAAGAACCAACAGGTCACTTAAAGTTTCAAAGTTTCAAATCGGATAAAATCGTTGCGTTGGCGCAATCGTGGTGATATTCTCTCATTAGCTACAAAAATTGTTTTTCTAGGTCTTTCGCTTCAACGATGTAAAGAATGAAAGTATTTTCCCACGATATTCATTTCAAATGTTTGAATAAGTTTTTAAAAAAAGTTGAATTCATAAAGACTTAAAAATTTTCATTAACATATAAGCAATTATCAATTATCCATTTAGCATTTCCACCATTGCTAACTTCTGTCCTCATCGTTTCATTTCCTCTCGAAGAGAAAGAGAGAGATGTTCATCTATCCACTTTTTCTTCTCTCTCTTCATTTATTAATTTGCCAGTTGGGTAAGCAAGATTGGAAGTGAAAAAAACGAGGATAACTTCTGAAGAATTTAATTACCTGAAAAAATTTCACGATTTCTATGCGATGCTTCTCGCGAATTCCAGGTAATTGTTTCAGCAAACTTTCCGTCTGTAAGTAAGTGTTTGCTAATTGGTTGCATTTAAAAATAGTAGCAAAATCAGATAAGTGCAAAAAGGTCTGACGGAAGTGTTTAATACTTTTTTTGAGTTATCGCATTTGCTAAGTAATTGTGTCATTTTAAATCATCATACTACTTTATCAACTTTCTAATTAACTATTTCTATTAATTATCATTATCTCATTGCTTCTTTCTCATTAAAAGCACATATTTCCTTTTTCCAAAAAGCACGAAATTTTTCAAGTTTTTAAATATAAAAAATATAGAGATTCTAAAAATAAAAATTTTCAAGATTCTAATTCTCATACATTATATAATTGTTTTTGGAAGTTTTTAAGCGCGTCAGCGTAAAGAGCGTTGTTCACTTGAATTGTCTCAGGTGTTTTAGCACCTTTTAATTCATATTTGGCGAAATCAAGTGCCTGACGAAATTTTTCCAATGCTGAATGAACATTCATTTAAAGCTAGCAATTTTATCAGTGTAAATTGAAATGAAATTGTAATTTAGTTAAACTTAAACCTAAATTTCTTCCTTTCAATGAAAGATTTAAATGTCATGGAATGGTTTCCATAATTTACCATTTCTTGCTTCCTTAATATTTTCATAATCGACATTAATGAACGTTCGAATGCCGTGTATGGCACGTCGACCTCGTCGCTGATACTTGCGTCGTAAAGACGCAAGTTTGAGTGCTGAAGTTTGAATTTGTTCAATTTCCTGTAAATAACGTAAGACTCCATTCCAGTAGCATAAATGATCAAGTAATAATAATCTTGTATTCTCTGCTAATAATTCTTCAATTTACAGGAAAAAATGAAATGCTAAATTCCTTAATCAATACTGTACTGATCATCCATGTTTTTTTTCGATTAGTATAAAAATAATAGAAAAAAACCAAAAATGGAACTTTTTTTGATTCCATTTGATCGCATGTTGTTTTAAGCGCAATTTCCAATAACTCAAAAGGATCTTCATTCGACGGAGCTTCAATTTCCATTTTACCGGGCGGTTTTGGCACATAACATGGATCTTGTTGAAGAATTGAAATCAATTGCTGTGCTATATCTTCAACTATCACCTGAAACAGTTGAATATCTTCAAGTATAACCTGAAATAGTTCAACGGATTTCGTGATAAGATCTTCCTTTTGTTTGATAAAGGATTTTCAAAATCTCAGAGGTAAATTAAAAGTGAAGAAATTATATGCTTCACTACACTAATTATTAAAATGACGAGAGAAATAGCATTTCAATCCATTCTCTCACTCGATATTCGTCCATTTCCTTGCACATATCTTGAAAACATTTCTTATATTCTGTCTTTTCTGTTGCACCAATTTTTTCGCTAATTTTCATTAATAATTTCCGAAAACCGCCACGTTGTTGTCCGGTCACTACGTTGCCTTCACGCTGTGCCACTAAATCTTTATCCGTTTTTGACGGACTGAAAATTCAATTTGATTTAATTTAAGTTTTAAAATGGAATTCTTTAATTTTATAAATTAATTGATAGTTTTCTAATGAATGAATGTCATAAGAAGACAACTAACCGATCGCTCTTTGTTGTCGATGCTGTTGATTTTTGCTGTCCTCTTCAAGTAAAAAAAATTCTTCAAATTATTTCAGCTTATTAAATACGGTAAAACAAATCCAGAAATGTAAATTCATTTTCGGTAAATTCCAAAGAAGTGCAATGAATTAACTTTTCAAAAAAAGTTAAATTTTTGAAACCTTTTACGAATAATTCCAAAAAAAAGAAAAATCTTTCCAAATTTAATTTTCGTTGCAAATTTCAAACTAAATAATTCATTTTCGCAATGTTTTTGAATAAACAATTTAATCGAAAAGTAACAGTAAATTAGATCAAAAATCCAAGTAATATTTTCAATTTCTCTAGCAAATTGCAAGCTTATTTCAGCCTATCTATTAAACTTATTGGTAAATTAATTATCGTGCTTTAATGAATGCATGTGTCTTGTTTCCATGTATTACTTGCAGCACATTGGTAATTACCTCATTAATTAATGTGTATCAATGAACAAATGCATGTTTATCATCAGTTTCCACCTCTTATTTTTTACTATTAATGATAGACTTCGATACCTCACAGCATTGATAATTTAAGAATTAATTCAGTAATACTTACGTTTCACTTCCTGACTGTTTCTTCGGTGTGGTCATTTTCGAGTTTTATGCAATATCATAATTGTTAACATTTTATACTGTTTCAACATCATTCAATTTTTTTTGCATATCAGTTTTGTTTATTTCAATGAAAATTTCAACTTTATTATTTTTCAATTTATAAAGAAATTTTATTTAATATTCAAATTTAATCGCTAGTTGAATTTCCATATTTACAAGAAAATTTGGCAAAAAAATTTAGCTTATTTTCTCAATTCATGATTTTGGCGAAAGCCAAATGATATAATAATTTGTTAAGAAAATTAAATATTTTTGAAAATTACCGTAAAATTGTCAACAGATCAAGCACAGTACTTTTTTATTTGAATATTTAAATGGATGATTTTTTCTCTCGTATTTCTTCTGTATCCAGTATCCTTTTCGAGATCAAATTAAGCAGAAATATCAATTGTTTAAGGCATTATAATCGGTATTAATTATTGATTAAATAAATAGGGAAATTGATTGATTTTTGATGTGAATGATATCATTTGCATGATTTCTTATCGAAAGTTCAAAAGTAGATAAATATCACTAGTTAACAAGGCATAACATTGGATTTATCATAAAATGATAAGTGTACATGTTTCTGGCCTAAAAAAGGAAAAATTTTGAAAATAGGAAATTAGGCACAAATTTAATTTAATTATGTCCTGGGAGTAATCATTTACACGAAAGAATTCAACTTATCAAATGATTTTCAGAATTGTTTTTAGTGCTTCTCTATTGGTTCTCCCATTTTCCTAACTCGTAGTCAATTTGTTTATTTCATGAAATTGAATCTAATAATCATTTATAACTATAATACTTTTTTTGTATAGAATTGTTTGGATGAATAAAAATTTCTGGAAAAAAAGAAAAATTTTAGCAAAATATCCGTCCATCAAATAATTAAAGTTTGAAAAAAATATACTATACGAAATTTGATATTTTTTGCTTTATAGATAATGAATTTTTCATAATCATGTAACTCTCGGAAAGCAGGTGTTCATTAAATTTATCACTTAAAGCATTTTATTTTTCATTCGAATTTTCTCAAATGTCAAATTTGTATCAACACGTATTGACTTGCACATAATCACATAACTGATAAATAATTTCAATCTCATTTAATTTTATATATTCGAAATTTTGACTTCTGCTTTACGAATTTCATTATAAAATATGAATTATGTCTAAATATGTATCAAATTACGCTTTTTAATTTACAATTTTATTTATCTCACTGAATTGAATTCTCTCCCATTTAAATCTTTTAAAAATGATTTTAAATTTTCAATTCAGTTGATTTTTTAATATAGAAAGAAATATAGTAGAATGATATGATTTTTCTCATCTCTTAAGCACTTCGCTTTCTTAACGAAATATGCTAATGAAATTAAAACAGTTTTGAATTCGTTCACGTAAAATGATTAAGCTGGATTAATTACCACTAGTTTCCGTTGTGCAACATGTCACTTCTATTTTCCAGGAATGAATCGTTCGTGGAATCTTCACGCGCTACGGTGCTAAATAATACTGAACAAATGATGCAAGCCAGTCGAAGTGATGAAATTTACGCTGCTTTGATCTGTTTTACGGTTCCTATTGCAAACTTATTCAAAATGAACAAAATGATAATAAAATTTTAAAAAGAACAAATCTAATACAATACCATGAGCCTGATTCTTAATAATAAACTCACGTGTTGATCCACGTGTACTTCCTTTATTTTGAAACCTATGAAGTGAAGTTTCAAGTGATAAAAGTTGTTCAATTTTGCAGCTTTCCGTATTGGGTATCATATCAAACGGAACAGCAGTCGTAGTAATTGCATCTGCAAAGCATTTGAAAAATTCATTTGGTTATTCCTGCATGTCACATGCGATCGGTGACCTTGGAGTACTAGTAATTGTCATCATATGGTTACCAATTCAGTTTATTTTGTAAGTTTCTTTCTTTTTATTTTCAACGAAATAGGAAAAGGCTGTCTAAGCGCATATTTTCCTCATCATTTAGCGCCACTTTATATTTCAATAAGCCAAATTTGCGCAAAGAAATTTTTTCATGTAAAGAAGGATATGGTTACTTTATTTAAAAACTATTCACTAATTCTCACAGTTCTTTTTTATAATTTAAATTGCCATCGTTAGATAAAATGAGAGCAGCATGAAAGGCATATTTAAATTATTTCATGATGAATAGTTCAAAGTGATAGATTCAAAAATTCTCAGTATTTCAAATTCTTTCAACTGAATTTCAACTGAAATGCTAATTAGCACTTCAGATAAGCAAGCATGTGGTACCTTTGAAACCAGCATTGTGTTACATTTATTTAAAACAATCAGATGTTATCGAATGTATAATATTGAAGAATAAACAGTGTAAATGTTACATATGAAAAGCTTTCAATAACTATTTTGTAATTACAGTTAAAGTTCAAGTTTCACGAACATTTCTCAGCACTAGAGATAGTCTGTAGTCTGTGTGATTACCAATATATTTTCAAATGTTGTCGATAAATAAAGTAATAAAGGAAAGTAAACTCAAAAGAAAGAATTAAAGAAATTTGGAAAAAGATTTTATTGGACTTATAAAAACGAGGAAATATACTTTATATTCGAGTGTTTCTTAAGAAGTTTTTCCAATTTTTCTAAATTTCATTTTTTAAGGAAGAATTGAATTTATTGCTATCCGAATGAAACAAAAAAAAGAAATTCCAAAACAACGGCTAAAATATAAATTGAAAATGAAAAATTTCGTCTTCGAGAATCGATTTAAGTAAAAATTATTCTTCACTATCGTTTCGAAATTTCCCATTTTTTAATAAATTTGGAAGATTTTCTTTCTTCCTATTGAAAATTCAGTTGATAAAAAACGAATTTGTATTGGTTTTGTGTGAAGACAAATCGGGTATTTAACTAATTAAAAGCTGAAATTTATGAGATCAGTTGATTTTAGCTTCCTAATTAAGCGATTAGCATTAATGCATTTTTTGAATAAAGCCAAAATTTTTTTTTGATTGATTCATCTGCATTAGCATATTCAGATTAATCTAATTCAAAAACAAACTACAGTATTTATTTGCCTTGCAAATTTGAAATTCATTATTCAATTTTTCTATTTTAAGTAATTCCTATTTTTTTCTTTCAACGAGATCTCAAATGAACGTTGAATAATGACAGTGCAATTTTATTTTTGAATTTTTGCGTCTTTGAGCTAACTTGCAAAATCAGTAGTGCTCAGTTGATAGTTAATCAGTTGTGTAGGCTTTAAATTAACTGTCTGAAAACATAACAGTTGAAAGTTAATAGTTTCTAAGTAATGATAAACAATTTCAGTTTTTTTTTCTTTGATTAAATTGATCAGAAACAAGTAATTAAATATTAAGGGCGAATTTAGGGCTGTCGAAGAAAAAAACGATTTCTAGCCATTAAATATTTACCTTCTTATTTATTTTTTTGTTTATTGCTGCTTATAGTAAATAATTAATGGTAATTAGAATGAAAATTTCTGAACAATGGCATTGAGCTTTTTATCTTTTAAATTTCTAAAGTTAACAAGCAAATTCCTCCATAACTAACTTGCTATCATTTCTTGGGTAAAGTAAGGAAACTTATAGCATAGCCAAATTGAATGGTTTAAAAAACTGCCATTTAACATGATTAAGTGTAATTTATTTTAATTGAACATATTCGTCTCATTTGATTCAAACGTCTCAAATGATCTTAATATTTCTGCAAATTTCAATCTATCCACTTCTGTTACTTCTATGTAGACAAGAGTGACACTGATATTACTACTGATAATTTTTTTAAGCTTAGAAAACATTGCAGCAAAGTTTGATTAACACTGATTCACCGTTGAGAAGGGTAGACGGTTTCTGCAAAATTTGTTATCAACTAGAATTACTTTATGTCAGATATGCAATTGCATTTATTTGCACCACATCGAATCAACAATTAACAGTCATTGAGATATTAGTTAAGTTAATTATCAGTGCATTTCAAATAATTGAGTGAAAACGTAATCTTTATTTTGCAAGCATTCATTAAGCCATTGTAATTAGTTATCAGCAACTGATATTTTTCAGAGATTAAAATAGATTTAAATTAAATAGCTTGTTAATTTATATGAAGGTAACATGAGACTATAATTATTGACAATAATTCCATAACATATTTTTCTTTATTAAGGTAAATGATACCATATTTTCTGAAAAACAATTAGTCAATGTGATCTTATAAAAATAATTCTTTTGATTTTTTGTTATTTGAAGTGATAGAAATCACCGATCAATGAGCTATCAAATCTCAATATTTCAATAACAAAAACAAATTTAGAACTCCAGAAATCATGCCCGAATTTTTGCAAAATGAACGATTAGCATATACAGTTGGCCAAGCAACGATTGTATTTTATTATGGCGCAATTTACACCCACGTATTAATTGGCCTAAATCGCTACATTGCGCTTGCAAAGCCATTCTCGTATGAGACGTACTTCAATGATCGAAAAACGATAAAATGGATTTCGCTAATTTGGATTATTTCGTTTATGCAAAGTTGCATTTATCAATTTGGTAAATTTCGCATTTTCTTTCAAAATCTCCCACAATTGCTATTTGGAAATATGCATTTTTAAAGGAGCGAAAATTTTCAAAACAGTTTGAAAAGTTAAAAAATTTGCAAATGGATAACCATTGAAACGATTTAGAAGACTGATGGAAATTTAGAAGATTTAATATAATATTTCAGATGGTTGCCACTATTATTTTGATCGTAGTGCAATGTTATTCCTTTACTCTGATGCACTTTGCGCTCATATCATTTCTCTTTACTGTGAATTTTACGTGAATTTGGCGTTTGTGATATTTATCGTATTACTTGACATAATGACATTTTGTAAGCTGAAGAAAATGTCTAAGGTTGTTATCTTTTATTTTTTTAATGCAACATATAATTTAATGAGAATTTGTTGTCCATTATTTCTGATTCATTTAAGTTGAATCATTCTTTTACTCCTGAAACTCAACACGAATTCACCTGAAATTGCTTTTAACTGTTTAAATACAAATTAGCTTCTTTGGCAAAACATCGAGAAGAAATAGGAAAAGAAAAACTATAGAGAGTTAGGATTTGAAGAGATAAAAAATATTGCGAATATTTGAAGGATGAAAGTAACGAAGACAGATGAAGCAATACTGATAAGTTAAAAGAAACATATAACAACAAGCTTTAAAAGAACAATAAACAAATTCCTTTACAATCATTGATGTGAAATTAGGAAACATTTGTCGGGTTGAGAAACATATCAGCTTGTAGTTTAACTTCATGTTTCAGATTTCTTTCAACAAATCGAAGAATTAGATTAGTCATCATACTTGACAATCGCTATCACTGATAAGCAGATAGAAAACTCCTTTTTGCTATGAATTATTGATTACAGGAATTTCACATCCATTTTTTAGCCAACACAAGGCACCGAACGAATACAAATAACTCATAGGCGACGATCACAAGAGATTCATTATTTCATTCAGGTAATATTAAAATTAGCTATAGTCCAAATGGCATTAAGCGTGATATATTTTCATACCACATATCGTTCAGGATGGGATATTTTCTCATACCACTCGCTGTCGAAAGTTTGAAATCCCGATCTATCACTCTCCACTAAAACGGATCTTTGTTTCAGTCCGTTTGTTCGGAGACAGTACTTATATTAACATTCATCTGCTTTTGGTGTATTGCTTTGTATGCGACAACGCCGTTTACAATGTTTGTGCTAAACGTTGGTGCTTGGCTAACCATGCATACCGTTGATGGGTTCGTTCTTATCATTTAAAATCTCAATTTTCACTTTCAAACAATCGATATATATTGTTATTTGCATAGCTATAATTGAAATAAATGATTTATTTCATAATTAATCAGCTTTTTTCAGATTTATAATGGTTGTATTTAATCGTCATATTCTTAAACGAATTAAGAGGACAGCAAAAAAAGTTTCAATACCAATAGCAACAATTGCTTTATCAGCAGCAAAGAAGGAAGGGTCACGTCATCAGGCGTTAAATGCTGAAGAGCGCTGGTTGAAGTTCTATCAAGAAAATAAAACGAAAAGGAAGAAAAGTGATCTCTCAAGGAGACATGCATAGATTAAATAATCATTTTCACATTTCTTCGAGTTTCAAATACTTAAAGGAAAATAAGTGCCATTCATAATGCTTCATAATTTCGACAAGACGAGAAGAATTCAAATTTGCGCTTACCTTCCAATACCTCTTTTTCTCAAATTCCTTTCTCTCCATTATTAAATGTTTAATGAACAATAATATAGTAATTGTTTTATTCTCTGAATCGATCCTATCAGTTTGTTAGTATAAATATCATAGAATCGTTGTATTTTTTGATTATAATTCAAGTTGATATTTGATAAAATAACTAATAAATTTAATTATATTACTTTTCGCTATCACACTATAATAATAATCAAAAGATAATAGGATTAAGTAAATTCTGAAAAATTTTGTGAGTTGAAAATTTCGAATTGCTATCAGTGAGCATCATGAATTTCATTAATTATCAACAATTTCCAAAAAAATCCTTTTTCAATCTTTTAATCGAACCTTTTAACATTCCCACTCATTTCTGTCAATGCTCGATGAGAAAGGTACCAATAACTGAAAATTAATTGAATTTTGATAAAAAATGTCAGAAAAAATCTAAAATTCATTGTTGAGAGGAACAAAAGAAAAGAATTTTTCTAATCTTTTGATTCTTTTCAAATTCATTTTGATAATTTCGTTTTCCTATAATAAAACATTGCGAGGGCAAATGATCAGATGAAAAAGGGATTCTCTCTTTTCTGATCAAAAAGAGAAAAGAGGAATTAATGATTTCTTTTTTCTATCATTTCAAAAATATTCGTGATTGAAGAAAGAAGATTCCCCAGAAGTTTCTCTCTCTTATTGATTGGTAATCTCAATCTTAACGAGGACGGGAGAGAAAAACAAAAAAGTTCAATTTTTCTTGATGAATCAAAACTTCCCAGCTATTGCAGCTTTCAAGATCTGAAAAATAAATTTAACGTTTTTTTAGATTTGCATCGAGAAAGTTAAATTCATATTCTTTCACATTTTATTTAACTTGAAAAAACTTTTATTTATGCCACTTCGTCAGCATAATATTGATGTTAATATCCATTTTTTGCCTCAATTTCTGCTAGTTTTATGATTCTTAAAATTCAAATGCTAAAAATATGCTGACTTCTCTGCCTTTCTATAGATGAATTTCGAAAAAAAGGTTTTTTGTGGTATTACTGTTTTGTAACATAGCTAGTTAATGATTAACTTCCCATTTTGCTATTTCATTCAGTAACAATTACTTTTTTTGTCAAAGTTTATATTGAATTTTCTGCATTTTAAGTGACAGCAAAGCGTAGTTTAGAATTTAACGATTTGAAATTCCATTTTTGCATTAAATTGCTTTTGATCCATAAATTCCTTTTATTCATTTTTTTTTTTTGAATGCAAGGAAAATTTTTAGTCGTTAATTTATTCATTTGTTACTGTAATTTTTAGACGAATTAATTGATAATCTTAAGATATTTCTTCTTTCAACAGTCAAAAGCGAAATGTAACTTTTTCTGCTAGTCTTACTAGTAAGAGACTACCTTTTAGCACTGAAAAATCAACAAAAATGATAATTTAGAATGAAAAATGATTCGAAGTAAAAGGGTCTATGTTAATAATTTTTTATCACTAAACCGTCTTCTTTATCACCTATTTTTAGTTCTGTAAGTAAAGGCTTCAAGATGAAAATTTCTCACTTTTCCATCAAGTTGCACGATGCAATTATCAAGAAACGTCTTTTACTGTCAGTACAAAATTTATGATATCTATTTGATTAGTAAAAAACTGAATTATGACTTCAATTATATATAACTGAACTATTCAACAAGAAAGATGGTCCTTTAATCCTTCGATTCTAGTGTTTATTTAGTTTTCTCTCTTTTGATAGCATCGAATTTCCCTTCCTCAAAAAATCGGTTACGTATTTACACAATGCATTATTTGCACTAAAATTAGAGGTTTACAAGAATTAAATACTATTTTTTCATAACCAACTGATAAAGTGAATTTTTTTTAAAACTTTTTTGAAGTTTTTGAGATTTCTAATGAAATTTAGAATTTCTCAAAACTTTTTTTGCTAAGGAAAAATTTTAGAAATTGTTTAGAATTATATTTCTTCCAATCGTTATAGCATTTATTCATCCTATAGTTGTGTGTGTCCAACAAATCTTTTAATAAAATTTACAAATTTGCTTTTTTTCATTTATTCATATTTGACCTACCATATAAGTGAGTCTATTGCTAAAGAAAATAAGTAACAAAAGTGAGTAAATGAGAAATAGCAGTTAATCGATCAGTTAACTCTGGCCCTAGGCTACAATTACGAATATCGTTGGAGCAAATATTAAAGTGATGCTTTCACCATTTAAGGCTGCTATCAACGGCCCCATAGAAACACATTTGAGAGAACACTTCCATAAATTTAATTTTCGAAATTTTAATTTCTCCACTAAAGTTATTTTATAGTAAAATAATTGCTAATGATTGTGTACAGCACTGCGATTATGTTTAGGTTTTTAATATTGACGGATTTTTTATAGATATAACAGAAGTGTCAGCAACTGAAATAAATTTCAACGTTTGAATCGAATAAGCTGTTTACAAATACTTTTTTCGTAACTTTTACATTGTACTTAAATTTGATCAAACAAAGAGACAACTACATTATGAAGTGATTCGTTTGCATCTTACTTTTATCTAACTTTAAATCGTTTTCAGTGAATAGCGCAACTATCTTAATCCGTGCAAGACTATCCGCTTGTGTTCTTCCAAATGGATTTATTTCAGCTTTCTTTCTTCCTTTCTTCTGTAAACATGCAAACGACTGTAATACTAACACACAAAGGTTGATTAGTACTTCTGATAGCAGAACAACCTGAAATCTCTTTCGCCCGAAGACTGGATTGCAGAAAAAAGAATAGAGTATGCCATTTGTTTAAGATTTCATTCGAATTACTTAGAAACTTAAGTACTTGGGATGAAATTTTAGTATGGGAAATCTCTTCCTATTCTATCTTCTAAATAATACATTTCAACTCGACTGATTCCTCTTGAAAGGAATACTTGCAGCATAATTCCTAATGCTTTTCGTTGTTTATTTTTGAATAAATAAGACATGATAGTTTCGAGGGTTCAACAATCCTTCGAAATATACTTTATCTTCCTCTATCGCAACAATTCCCCTGCCACTGATATTTCTTATGCAAAGTGGAAAACATGCAGCAATATCCATACACGCATACTTTAACAGATTTGTTAATAGTTATAGAATTGAACTGAGTTCATCTTCCATTTTGTCGAAAATGAAAGGATAAATTCAATCATCCATGATTTCACTGTTTCCAGATTTGTGATTCGCTTACATCGGTGCAAAAGATCTTATTGATATTATAGCAACAGGGCTATTGTAATAATGTTGTAATTA
>JABVXU010000466.1:0-41886 GCA_013365365.1 Cruorifilaria tuberocauda
TATTATTCTTTTTTTATTTTTGAGTTTATTCGATTATTTTTACTTTTTATTAATTTTATTGACTAATTTTTGTTGATTTATCGATTTCCATAACTTTTTATTGATTTTTGAGTAATTTATAAAATGCTGTGAAATAAAAAAAGGCAAAATACTTCCTCTTTGAATGCTATTTTTTTCACTATTAAAATAATTATAAAAATGTACTTTTATCATTCTTTCATACCTGTCATAGCTGCTTTTATCAACTGTTATATTATCAGTTAAGAAATTATCACACACTTAAAACTATCATATTTTTAGCATGAATAACATGATCAATAAGAGATTAGATTTCGAAGCAAAAGAAAATATATTGATAAATATTTAAGATTGATAATAACTTTTGCATAATGATCTGAGGAGGATTTAAACCTTTAAATTTAATTTACCAAATGTATATGTTGTCATTTTAATCATTTCAATTAATTTCATAGGTAAATAAAAAAACTGACAATTAAAAAGTGAAATTTTCACAATTGATTTAATAACCTTTCAGTAATTTCTTTCGGCACAAAAATTATTTTGAAATATTTTTTCATTTATTTTGAAAATAAGCAAAAATTGTACGAATGAAATTATTGAACGCTTCTAGAAATTTCCCTTTAGTTTAAATTTGTTTGTTTCCATTTACGAAGTAGGTAAATGAATCGACATTTGATTGATTGCTCATTTGAGAAAAAGTGAAATTAAAATACCTGTTTCTGCGTGACCTTCACAAGGTCATTTGATAATAGATAAGGGGGAAGAAAAGCTTCCAGTAGTTTGCACAATTCAAATTGATTTAATTTTTAAAAAGAAAAATAATCTGAACTAATTTGATGTTCAAAAAGTATAATTTAATCTATGCTATTCCTGAATTGCTGTTTAATCTATTACGTTAATTGCAAATTAAATTAAAAGATCGAATTGATTCAATTAATTTCTAAGTCACAAATAATTCTTGAATTAAAGAAAAAATATGACATGATTTTGAAATTTTTTGCAATTGTTTTTTAGAATTTTACTTTTATGAAAATTTGAAAATTCTAAGAATTAATGATGGCTAGCATTTATTTGTTTTTTCCTTTCTTTATTTCTTAACTGTCATTATTTTAATGAAAATTTAAAATGATATTTGATAGTGATATCTGATAATTTGTTGTTATGTGAATGAAATGAAAATAATTATCAGATGACATCATAACAAGGATTTCAAAATAATTTAATAGTATTTTTTGAATTTCGCTGTTTGCTTGATTTGTTCGGAATATTTAATATTGAGGTTTTCGTTATTGTTGTTGTTGTTGTTGTTGTGTGGGAAAAAAGAATGGAATTCATGAAATGAATTCAAGAGTGAAAATTTTAATTACATTGCAAATCTTTTCATCCTTAAACGTAAGCTAATTTATTCAGTTGTAATTTCATAGCATTTAGCTGATAAATGATAACAATTCCATTGTAACTTCATAGCATAGCAGTCCATTGATAAGTGATAATAATTTCATTGTAATTTCATTAATAAGTAATAACAGTATAAGTGATAACAGTAATCTAATCATAAAAATGTATGATAAAGGAAATTTCTCGAGATATTAGTAATCTTAAAATATCATACGTTGACGAAAATTTATCTTGATAATAATTCAATTTTTAATCATTTACTGATACATTTGATATATAATCAAATTGATAGATATATTTGATAAATTAAAATTTAACTTTATTTTTGGAATGAAATGGTCAAATTAAAGAAATTTATCTCAAAAAACATTTTTCGACTTTTCTCATTTCCTCATTACCTTATTTCCATTAAAAAAATTTCTATATACCTTACTTTATCCAACAATCAGTCGGATAATCATTTTGACCCTTCTGTAATCTCATAATTATATTCAAACATTCGAAACTGGGAAATAATTTTCGTGTGAAATTTCAATTAATTTACTATCATTTTATTTTTATTAATTCGTAATAAGAATAAGTAAATTACTTTTTTCTCAGTAACAAAATACTAACTTAAAAAATAAAGTAAATTGAAATTTATGAAATGATTTTTTTCAGTAAAATTCTTGAATAAATTTATTTTACTTCATGTCGAAAATTGAGCGCAAAAAAAGGTTATAAAAATTATCATCCATAAGAATGTTATTTAAAAAAAAATATTTGCAATTTAATTCGAATTTGATTTCAAGTAAATGCATTTGTTACATAAGTTAAGTAATTAAGAGATTGAAAAACATTAGAAACATGTCGATTGTATTACTTATATGTTTTATTACGATTTAGTTACGCGTTGTAATTATAATCCTACTAAACGTGAACAGGTATATTTATAAACTTCAATATCAGTATATCTCTTCATAAACTTAACCTCAATATCTGACATCATTATCGGATATCACGCACGTTGCAAAGTGATTGTTTCTTTCATTAAATTGTTGATGCATTCAAAACAGATTACTTTTCTTCCCTTTCATCTATTCAGTTACCTAAAATTTAATTGTACTATTTCACTTTGAATAACCTGTTTGCTGTAAGAAACAAAAAAAACTAATTAATTAATTAATTAATTAAGGCTGTGATAAATTGACGATTTCATTGTTCACAATTATTTCCTTTTCTTTCCATAGATTTGTTTATCATTTTTTCTAAACGAATTACTTAGTTTATTTGCTTAAATTATTTGTTTGTATAAACAAAATTTAACATTTTATCTGAAAATAATTTATATTTAATAAAATTATTATTTCAATTACAATTAATTCATTGTTCATTCACCTACTTGTAATTAATTACCTGTAACAGGTGAATTTTCATCAAATTGAAATGATTGTTGCCATTCGACAATTTTTTTTTCCAACTAAAAAAAATGTTTGCTTGTCAATAATCATTGCTGTTTTCTTTTCATCAGTCAATCTTTAACTGAATTCTGTTAACAAGTTTAAAATTACTTTTAAAAATCATCTTCAAAAAATTGGAATCCTAAGATTTCCCATGTAAGAAAACAAAATCATTTTCGAACAATTATATCATATCATTTCCGGTTTTAAACTGCTAAGCAGTTCCAATAGTTCGCATCGGCTCGGAATTAACAATTTGTTTGTAAAAGTGTTTCGGACAAGCGAATAATATAAAAAAACGGAAGTTACAGTTTTCAGTTACCTTACTTTGCAAATTAACGATCAAAAATTGATTTTAAGTATTGAATTTTATGCAATTTGAAATTTATGATATTTGGAGATGTCGTATAAGTGATAGTTATGTGAAATGAATTAATTAGCATAGGTAAAATTACAATTTTAGTAATATAAAATTAAAAAACTTTGTTACTTAATTTATATAATCAATCAAAATTGCACTACTGATATTGCCTAAAGATTGGGATAAGCAATCATAATTATACGAAATACGTCAATCATCATATAAATAAATTGTTTGCGACAAAATCTATGATGTAAATAATTAATGAATTATTTATCAAAGCATTAAATGATTCGAACAGTAATTTAACTGAATCTACTGAAATTTCATTATGATTGAAGATCGCGATTTTTACAGAATATTCATATCATATCATATCATATCATATTATATCATACTGATAGTTCTTGTCTTATCGTTTCAATATCAATTGAACAAATAAAATCAGACACAAACGAGTAAATGCATGTTTAAAATCATAATTATAGATGATATTTATTGATAATTGATCAATAACAAAATTCAAAATTCACAAATCAAGTTGTTTGAATGGTTTGATATAGCACTTAAACGAAATGAATACTTCTAAATAAATCACTTCATTCAATTACAGAATAATGGAATAATGGAATAATGGAATAATGGAATAATGGAATAATTTAAATTAAATGAACCGAAAAAATGAATCGTTTTATTACATTTATTCAATAAATAATAATAAATCGTAAATTTATAGGTCATTTTATGCCTTTTTTCTCATTCATAAGTGATAATATTATAAAAGTTAACTTTCAGTTAATCTATTAAGAAAAAAGTACTGAAAAAAGCATGCAAATATTTCCGAAATGAAATTGATTGGAAAAATGTGAAAGGAAACGAAAAAAATTTCCTGATTGAAATCACCGAAAACAACACCATAATTTTCTTTTCAAATACGGTACTGACTGTAGTTACGGTATGAAAAAATTGGCTGAAAATAAGAAAAAACGGTTAATCATCAGAAAAAGAACTGAAAAAAAAAGCGTATAAATATTTCCGGCATGAAATTAGTTGGGAAAATGTGAAGCGAAAAGATTTCCTGATTGAATGGGGAAAATCATACCATATTTTCCCTTTCAAATACAGCACTGACTGTAATTACAGTATGAAAAAATTAGCTGAAAAGGAGGAAGAAAAAAAACAAAGAAAAATTTCCATTCCTCCATTTTTTTTCATTCTTTCAATTTCCAAAGAACAAGTTTTCAGAATGGGTTGGCCTTTTAAAGATACGGGAAAAGGCCTATATAACTGTCATACAGGTAGCATATACTCATCGTCTTTCATTTATCTTTACAGGTATTTGTTTCATCGTTTTTCTTCTTTCTACTCTCATTTGTTTATCAATTGTTTATTAGTGTATCTTATCAATTGAAGAGCAATTAATTTTTTTTATGACATTTTCAATTCTCATTTTCTTTACTTGATTGAAGCAAGAAATGAGTTGATTTTTTTCTGTCTATCAATTTACCTTTTTAAATTTGAAGGTATGAATTATTTCATTACAACACCTGGTTGTTTAATACAGGTGGAAAAAGAGAAAGTGCTATAGAGAGCGTTGCTGAAACGTACAATCATTTTGTATCTTTACAATCATTCTGTATCTTTCCGTTCTTTTTTATTTATGGGAAAAACAAAAACACTTAAATTAATTTTAATTTTCTTAACAAATTATTGGGAATTTAAAAATATTTCATTAAATTGTATCGAAAAAGAAATGATTGAAAATTCTTCATAAATCTAAGCAATAAAACTTTTTCGTTCAATTAATATTCATCGATTAATTTAATTAATCAGCTCATTTAATTTCATACTTCATTTTCGCAATTTAATTAAAAGTTAAGGAAACAAAGAGTTGAATTAAAATTACTTTTACAAACATGAAAAAAGAGAGAAGATGAAAGTTTCAGAAATGGGAACACAGGTAATTGTTAATATAGCATCCATTTCAAGCGGTTTGATTATCATCATATCACTGATTGTTGTTGGTATCTTACTCAAAGATATTAATAGCTTTTACTATGAAGTAATGGATGATATGGATGAGTTTAAGGTTTGTTGTGAATTCATTTACATATTTACTACTTACTTACTTTAAGTAGTTACTTACTTCGAAGAGTTATGATGAAGAAAGTAATGAATGATATTTATTGGTAAAAAGAAACAAAAGAAGAAGATACAGTTGAAATTGAATTGATTGAAACTTATCGAATTGCCTATGATATGATATTTGATAAATTTCTAAAGATTTCTTCTACTGTCTCTTTTTCATTTCCGATGATAATAATTTCAGATACTAGCAAATGATGCGTGGGAGGAGATAATGAGCGTTCACGTGAATCATAAAACATCTATCACTAAAAAGCAGCCATTTACATTTCTATTCAACGTGAAACCACGTCAAAAACGTCGTGCTATTTGTGGTATGCTAAAATTTATTGAAAATATTTTATGGAAAAAAAATTTATGGAAAGAAATCGAAATGAAAATACTTTTTTCAATAGAGATAATATGTATTAATTTTTTAAGGGATATTAGAGGTATCGCTTTTTTTCCGGTAATTTGAATCGATGAAAAATGCTGGAAAATTTTTTGAAAATTGTACTTGAATAAAAAATCCATTATAAATTATAATTTTTAGCATGTGCACTTCAACCTGTCACTTGTCCACCAGGACCACCTGGACCATCAGGAGATGACGGTCTACCGGGAGGTAATTTCAGTAGTATTTCTATTTCTAATGATTTCTCTATTTAGCATAGTAATCATCAAACAATCGAAAAATTAAAGTGAGATTTTCGAAATTTTTAGAGCCAGGTGAACGAGGCTTGGATGGTAAACCAGGAGCAAGTGGTATCGCTGTATCGACAGGTCCCAACACGCGTGGAGGTTGCATTGCTTGTCCGGCTGGACCACCTGGACCAGAAGGTCCAACAGGACAACCAGGATTACCGGGTTCAGCTGGCGTGCCAGGTAGACCTGGTACTAACGGTATCATGGGTCAACCAGGACCACCAGGACAACCTGGAGATCCGGGAAAACCAGGTAAACTATTATAACATTCATATTGAATGTTTTATTTTTGAGTGCAATAAGAATTGTACAGAAATTTTTCACTTGCTTAGTTTTATAACTTTTTTTCAGGTATACCGGGAAGAATTGGATTACCTGGATCGCCAGGAGCACCAGGAGTTCAAGGAAAAGGTATGCCAGGACCAAAAGGTATAATGGGTCCAATTGGTCCAGCGGGAAGTGCTGGTGCACCTGGTGAAACTGGTGGACCTGGTCCAATAGGTCTATCAGGACCTCCAGGACCAGAAGGAAAAACGGGAACAGCTGGAATACCTGGAAAACCAGGCGAAGTAAGTTTTTCTAAATCTTACACTTCTTTTCTTGTCAATTTTCCACCAACATTAGTATATATTATATTTGCTACCAAAACGAAGGAGAAAGTGTATTGTATTTTAGCCTGGAGAACCTGGTGTACCTGGCGGTGATGCAGCTTACTGTTCCTGTCCGCCACGTTCGACCAAAACAGCAGCTGTTCAAGCAGTTGAACCAACCTATCGAAAATATAATGGGGAGGATATTACTTACATTCGACGACATCATTCTCGGAAATCCAGAAAGCTCTTGAAACAAGTACATTAATTGATGATATTGCAAATTAAGGAAGGGAAAGGAACTTTTTGCTTAAAAGTTACAAAAACAAAAAGATCAGATTACCCTTTTTTTATACTTTACAAGTCACTAAGCTTCGATTTATAAACACCGGAATTTACCGGAATTCAACCGGATTTATCTACCCATTCAAAAATTTGACGAATATCGTTATAATTGAAAATTCTTTTGTTCTCATGAAATTAACTCTTCTCTTTCTTTTATCAGACGAAATTTTACGATTTAATTTTTATCAGTAGAAATAGAAATGGGAAATGAAAAATTTTTTGTCACATCACAGTACATGATTTAAGAAATTTGAGTATGCTTGATTTAATCATATCAATTTTTATGCTCATTTTGAATTCAACTGATAGAAGCAGTTCACCGTATCAGTTGATAAATAATTTCTATTATATACTGTATCACCTGATTGATTGGTTGTGATAAGAAAGGTAAATAAAATATTTTGCTATCAACTATAAATCACTGTAAAACTACAAATAGTTAATTGAAAGAAATAATATTAATGCTAATAACATTTATATTTGAATGACAATAAAATTATCAATGAATAAAATAAATTTTATGATAAAATAAAGAAGATGCTTACTTACGCTTTAGTCGCTTTAATCAGTATTACCTGTTGAGAAAATTTACCTGCCACAATGAAACATTGGATGCGCAAATCAACCTGTGCCTCAACAAGATTATTTTATAAACTCACAGATTCTGATTCCCAATAAATTTGGTAAATTTCAGATCAATCGCTTTATGATCACTTTGCTAACAGTCATTTAAAAACTCAATGATTTCTTTAAAACTTAAATTTTTTCATGCTAATGAATGCTGAAATAAAAACAACCTAAATTAATAGAAAACTTTAGTTTGCTGATCAGTTATAATTGTGCTGAAAGTTGTTATCACAAATTCTTATCAAATATCTTATCAAGTCAGTTTGAGTTAAAGGAATAGAAATGTATGCTTCCATGCATTTTAATCGAATTTCATTACTCAAAAAATTAACTTTTACTTGTATGAATTTAGGAATTTAACAAGTAAATATAAAACTTCTAACAGAGAGATATGTTATACCTTATCTCTGTCTTTCTGGTCATTAATGATTAGTGATCCGTTTATCATTGGCACCGTTGGTATGTCAAGACCGATAAGAATTCTGGTTACTTTGCGAATTCCCTTGTGAGCTACTTCTACCTGTCTGGATGTCTGGATTGTCTGGATTCCGTCTGAATGAACGAAAGTCTGATTGGTAGTCTGAATGTATCTGATTGTTTCCATTGGTAGAGGCTGCACGTGGAATGGCGGTGATCCGTCTAAACATTTTTTGGAAGTCACCACGAGGTGACAATGTACATCAACGGGATCTGATCATCTCATGAATCCATCAATTTGACAAATTTCCGATAAATCAACTAATCATTGTATTGCTAGTAAATCATAGTTATGATTTTAAGCTTGTTAGCTTGTTATCTGTCAGAAAAGTTTTTTAAATTAGATGTTTTTAATGATGATTAGTGAAATAACTATGAGATGATTGATCAGGAAATTTATCAAATATATCACAAATCAGAATTCATGAATTCATGAAAAATGATCTTGTTGGGATTCTTGTCAATTCTCCTGTGATTCAGATTCATTATCGTTGTCGCTGAAAAAGCGAGGAAATGAAGAATGATGAAATCCGTTGTTCTGGATTTGATATTGTAAGCTAAATGTATGCTTGTGGTTTTACAAGCTTTGTTAAGGAAATCCTTTGTTCTTAAATTAAAATTATATACATTTGATTGGTCAAGATCCTCCCTCCAGAATAAAGAAAGTACCAAACTATGAAGCATTGGAAAGGTTTGGTTTCAAGGAGGGTGGCGGCTTGACGAAAGGGTATAATGATTACCTATCCCTTTGTCTGACTGAATATCGTTTTTTGATACTCATCTGGATATTTTAGAAAATTTTAATGTGTTAATGTCATATTATTGTATCTACGAAATCTAAAGTAATAAAGGTTTAATTACCCAAGTTTGAGGTACACCCAAAGTATCAACTATCACAGAAGTTAGCAGTTTGCTTACTTACGAATAGAAAGAAAGAAAAGAAGATCGTCGACAATAACAGGAAAGAAAGAACACTCTCGTCTAGAGAGGAACAACTTAAATATTGTCGTGGTTGTAGGAAATCACGTTGACAATCGTTGATGTACATCGTCACCTCGTGGTGACTTCCAAAAAATGTTTAGGCGGATCACCGCCATTCCACGTGCAGCCTCTACCAATGGAAACAATCAGATACATTCAGACTACCAATCAGACTTTCGTTCATTCAGACGGAATCCAGACAATCCAGACATCCAGACAGGTAGAAGTAGCTCACAAGGGAATTCGCAAAGTAACCAGAATTCTTATCGGTCTTGACATACCAACGGTGCCAATGATAAACGGATCACTAATCATTAATGACCAGAAAGACAGAGATAAGGTATAACATATCTCTCTGTTAGAAGTTTTATATTTACTTGTTAAATTCCTAAATTCATATAACTCAAAGTTAATTTATCTATTTTATCAAATTGAGTGTAGAAAGTTTTTGTAAAAGTTTCAGTAAAAAGCATGGAAATATTTCCATTTCTACTGCCTTAACTCGCCTGACATTCATCCTTACAATGAAATGCTTATCAGCAACCTCTGGTAAGAACTGTTAACTAAATTGATTATCAGAATAGAATTTTCATTAGCTGTAGCACTGTTTTGAATACCTTCCTTTGTCTTAATTTTTAAATCAAAGTCTAACTTTCATATAGAATTAGAATTTATAAATTAATCAAATCTCATTTAGTTAATTACAATTAACCATTTACCAAAGCAAACTTACAGTAACTTCATCCATTCACATTTTCAGTAACATTTTGCAATTTACTATTCGATTTGAAACTGTTGAAAAATTAAATTTGGTTAATTATGATTTTAATATAGCTAACATTATCATCTAGTGATTTATGCTTCTTAAAAGTTATTGTTAATTTCTTTAATTACCAAAATTCAATTCTCATCTTTACTTCAATTAATAACGATTGAGATAAAACTAATTGCTCTATTATATTTAGAATTCATCTTAGAAATTTCGTCTGATATGAGAAAAGGAAGAGAAGAGTTAATTTTGTGAGAACAAAAGAATTTTAAATTACAACGCTATTCATCACATTTGTTGAATGGGTAAGTAAACTCGGCTGAATTTCAGTAAATGATGATTATAAATTGAGGATTTTCCGTTTCCCATCCATTAGAAGCATAGAAACAGAGAGTAAGTGAAGAAAAATTTAAGAATTTATCAAAGATTATAAAATTATCAATTACTAATATTGCATTTAATTACCGTATCGATGAATCATGGCTCATTATCACTATCATTTAGTTACTGATAATTTTTCATTGCTCTATAATCACTATACTATATATATATATACATATGAATCACTATATATTTCATTCTCTATTATTATATGTTTATTCAGAACCTTAAATTCCATGAATTTTCTTGATTTTTTTACTCTCTCAATGATTTACTTTTTAGGCGTATTTGACGTATTTTCGGGTATTTTTGATCCAAATTACAAAATATATAAGAAACTTTGAGTAAATATCACCTTTACAGAATATTTTTTATTGTCCAAAAACATTACCTTTAAAGAGATGCGGAGTATTGACAATTCGTGCGCTTTCATTTGTATTATTTAGGAGAAAAATTATTTTTGATCTTCAAAATAACATATTTACTGAGAAAAAAAGTGAGTGATATAGTATGAAGTGGAAGAGAATCAGTAACTGATAAGAAAAAAATAACAAGAACAGGTTAAATGTTATATTTATTCTTGTGATAAAAGTTAAAAAATCTTCGAAAATAACATTTTTATAATTTAACATTAGCGATGAAAAAATCATTGATAGAAAGGAGAGAACAGAGATCGATAAGATTAGCGAAACAATAAATTGTGAATGGGTTGAAGGAAATTTCAGTTAAATGTGAAGTGGTGACGGTGAGCGGTTGTCTCTCAGTCAGGGACCTAAAGAAGTTTCGGGGAACGTGAGGTGGTGAGGTTAAAAAGAGGTACAAAGAAGTTTCCGAAAACGTAAAGTGGTGACGACAGAAAGGCGTTCATTGAGTAAACGTGAAGTTCTGACGGTGGGAGATTATCTCTCAGAGAAGGGTTCAAAGAAGTTTCAGTAAACGTGAAATGGTAACGGTAGAAAATTAACTTTCAGCAAGTTAAGGTTTCTTTTTTTTCTTTTGGTTATCAGTTTCTTCATTCTATTTAATACAATTAATCTTATCAGTAATTTCTATACTAATAGTTTTCTTTTGTTTCTTAACTTACATTGAAACTGGTTTATTGAAGGAAAAGCATTTTTTTTTCAGTTAAATTATGTTGTCGGAAAAGCAGAATCGAATATTAACGATAGCTACGGAAGCATTAATGCAGG
Organism: Cruorifilaria tuberocauda; assembly: GCA_013365365.1. NCBI lineage: Eukaryota > Metazoa > Nematoda > Chromadorea > Rhabditida > Onchocercidae > Cruorifilaria > Cruorifilaria tuberocauda. The sequence goes on from JABVXU010000466.1 coordinate 11,409, forward strand.
ATTTCGAACCGCGTGACGCTATTCCACATATGTGTTCGGTAGGAATTTTCAATGATGACCAGCAAGAAATTATCCGTGGCATGGTTGGTTTACTTTTTTTCTTTTCTTTACACTTATAAATTTAATATTTTAGGTCCTTTAGAGTGATTAATTATTATATATTGGCGCTGGAATTCTCGTATTTTTATATCTCACGCGGTTTATTGTCTTATTTTTTCTCATACACTTAATTATTCTCTTTCTTAGTATCGTTTATTAGCTTACTTCTTCTACAAATTTCTGGAATGACAAAAATAAGAGTTGATAATGAGAAATTGTTTAAATTTTGCAAGTTTCAGATTGGTAAGGTGAATTATATAATTTGAATCTAAGGAAATGTTTCATTTGTTGAAATTATAAAATTTATTGATTGTTGTGCCGGATGGACCATATTAGTCATTCTTATAAGAATTTGTTTCGAGTTTTATTTCATATAACACTGGAATTATATAATCTTGCATATAATACGCGTATTTTTCGAATCAGTGAAACATACTGGAAGGAAGTAATTGAAAACTTGTTAAGATAAAAGTAGTTAAAAATTATCAGCAGTGGATGTCGTCAGCTGTTCATGTTGTGGATATGTTCTAAAATATGTCTGACCGAGAATTTTATTTAAAGAAAATAGTATAGTACTGATATAGCATTAGTATAGAATATAGTATAATATAAGAAAGGAGAACCATCGCACAGTGAAAGGAGTAGGATAATCTTATAATGATTATTTTTCTGAAATTAAATGATTGCAAAAAATTCTCATGAAAATTCACAGAAATCCGTTCAATTTTTATATAAATTTTCGTTCTTTAGCTACGGCGTAAACTTCCATTATACTTGTACGAATTCATATTCGTTATAGATGGGACGTACCCTACGTGTAATGGAATTTATTCGACAATATCGAAAATCAGCAAATACTCTTGGCCCATTAATAACATTTTTCGAAAAATACGGACAGCAACATTTAGCGCATCTTTTGTCGAAGGATTACATACCTGAAGACCGACCTTTATTAACATCTAGTGCGTTGGAAAATAAACTTTTTCTGGAGGGAAATGTGCCGAGATTACCATTTTATAGTGTATTACGACCAAATCTCCTGGAAAAATTAAAGGATTTACTGGTCGATTTATCATCTCGAGGTTTTAAGTTTTCGAAATTTACAAGAAAGTTTACAAAGTTCACAAAGAAAAAGTTGGAAATTCAAATTCATAATTCTTGAAGTAGATTAAAAACCTTGCTTTCGTAAAAAATAAGGTTGTCGAAATTTTTTGTGAAAACTCAAGTAAATATATATAGGATAGGAACAAGATTAAGAGAAAAAAATATTTTAAATGACAGTTTTAATCAATGTCATCTAAATCTTTTCAGTGCTTCCCATATTTATGGTATGAAAAAATTAGAAGTCTTAAGATTTATAAAATTCCTCAATTTCAATGCACATTTGACTTTACTGTTTTTCCAACTTAACGTTTTTTAAAATTTTAAATTTTAAATTTCGACGATTCATAACATTTTTCTTGCTTGAATTTTGAGTTGTCTAACTTCATTTCTCTGAACTTCCTTGTAACTTGCCACAAGCTATTCACACCATTTATCATCATAGATGAATTTTGGCTCGTCATTTATGGGTTTCCTGGATGTGGCAAAAGTTTTTTGGCTGCTTCTGTTTTGCACGCTTACCCAATATTATTAAGTCGGTAAGATTCTCAATGAATACTTTAGTTGTATTTTCTTTTCTTTTATTGCACAGACTAATTTTCACTAGTTTTGTTGCTGGTGAAAATTTCAAGTTGTAATCTAGAAATTATCTGCTTTTTGCTCTTATTTTATATCATTTATTTATTTTTTAATCAAGTAAATAGAAAGTGATGAGGTGTTTATAGCCTTATGGATTAATTTGCAGATATTATGAACACGTTATATGGATTGAAGATGGATGCACCAATATAAGTCAGCTATCCGAAGTTTTTTCAAATTTTACATTTCTAGCGAGTGATGCATTGGATTTAACTGGAAAAGAAACTCTTAATCAATTCTCGCCATTGGTAAATTTTCAATAGACAAGTATTGGTAAAGATTTTCATTAACAAATCCGGCTGTTGAACATTTCTATTATCATAATTATAGAAAGCGGATTTTCTTATTCAACATGGAATCTCAGTAAGAATGTTTCTATTATCCTTATACAGTTCTCTTTTTAATTTTCATGTTTAAAATCTATAATAGCTACATACTTATGATTATTGCTTATTTCAGTCCAAAAATGCGCTACGTGAGAAACCAAATACATTGGTAATTGTAAATGATATTTATCTTCTAGAAAGTGTGCGTTGGTTCGATAAGCTGAGTGTTGGTTTCCTTTACTTTTCAAAAACAAAAGTGACTAAATTACCACATTTTTTTCCATGTTTTAACTTGTCTCGTATTAGGCGCTTATGCATCGTTTTGCATACTTTAAGTAAAATGATGTTGATATCTCTAATATCATCAGATGAACGAAATTCGAGATCTTTTGTGTTTTTATTATGTGCAGTCATAAGTATTAAATGTATTTTATGTTCATGCTTTCTCAAATATTTCAATTTCAGTGTCGTATTTTAGCAACAAGCCGTAACAGAGAAATATTTCAAGTATCCTCTTCAGCTCCCATATATTTTGCAATTGATCCACCTGGTTTCTCGTTGGTGGAAACAGAGAACATATTCCAGGAGCTACTCTCTTCCACTGCTACGACCTCATCTCATAATGATCACCTTCTTTATATTCATGAAAGAACGATGGGCTTACCAGCACTTCTCGGAATAATGAGACAACAAGCATGCAATAGTCATGAGTATATTTTTGGATTTTTTGATTTTATTTTTTATTTTTTACATCGTTTTTTTGTTATGGAAAGACAATTTTTTGTTTTCAGTTTCTATAATTTACGTTGCTTATTGAGTAGTCACGCTGTTACAACTATATCAGCTTGTACTTATTATAAGCATAAAAATATGGTTGATGCTATTATGGAATCCTATAAATCTGTAAGTTTTTTATTATATTTGTTTTCTCAGCAAAAAGTGCTTGAGGAGTTGGGAATGAGTTTCTTTATTTAGTAACCTTTCTTAACTTATTTCAATTCCAGTTTATTCTAATGTCTCTCTTTTCAAATTATACTGTTACTAGTTATTCAAAATAAACATAGGATTGATAGTGTTAATCTTTATTTAATTAGACTTTTTCAAATTTATCTAGCAATACAAACGCTTAAATTTTATCAATTATCTATTATTTCAGCTTGCTGAATGTCAAAAAACAATTATGGAAGCTTTTATCATTTTTGGTTATGATCAATGGGTACCATTAGAGGTAATTTTTTTTCTAGATGTATCAACAATGTCTAAATCAATATAGAAATGTAAAAAATGACTAGGAATATTTCTCTTAATGTCTTGAGAATTCTTATGATATTAAGGACTGAATCTTAGTAACTTTTTAATATGCTTATCTGATTTTTGTATCAAATTAGTTTTCTTTCAGTTGCTTTTTATATGCGTTCCGTTTGATATATCTAAAGAGCAGGACATTTCGTATATAGTATTGCAAGAAATAGAACCCTTGGTAAGGTCATCATTATTGGATAAAAGAACTGCTGCTTTGGATGGCACAGTCAATCATGATACGCCACCAACGTATGATTTCCGTATTAATCGTATCATGCATTCTTTTCTTTGTGCCACGGTTGATCGTCAAGAAATTGAGGTGGGTTGTTTTTTTCATAAGTTATCTTTCAACTAAGAGAAGATATAATAAAACATCCAAAATTTATGGATTAATTGGATTTTCCACTTCATATACTACCTAATTAGGGTAGCAAACAATTTCATATTTTAATTTTAAACAATTGAATTTCCGATTACATGTAGCTTAAGCGATAGCGATATTGATTAATGTGAAGTTAATCAGAAGAATTAAATAAATCAGCATTGATTTCCAGATGAGAAAGATTTGAAATAATTTGCAGCCATTTTAGAATTGATCATCTTTTTTTACTTCAGTATCGCCTTCATTTATACATTCTTCCAAATATTACTTCAATTTTGTTGGGAGATCAATATACGGAATCAAGTTTCGTACACCGTGTTCGCTCTTACATAAACTATCGTCCATCTTTATTCCAAAACATAGTTTATGAAGATTTCGGTCCTCCAGTTGTTGCGATCGGACAGTCTGCTGGGGATAGTTCAAATTTTTTGAATAATAACGGTAGCGATAATGAATCTGATAATAATCAGATTGTAAAGAAGGAATCAAACAATATGGCTAAAAATTGGATTGATAACTGTATTTTCATGTAAATTCCAAATTTCAATGTCTTTTCTTATTATTAAACTTCAAGATTTGTTGTAAGAATCACCAATACATCCAGTTTTGTGCATTTTGCTTGTTTAACCGCGCAATACAATTGTACATAAATATTTGTTGATTTCATCTTTTTTGAGTGATCTTCGAAAGTTATGAACATCTCTTAACCTTAATTTATAATTGCAAAATCATTCATTCTTATCCTCATGGTTGCTTTTGCTTCTTCGGAAATGTCTTCATAGTTATAATTGCAGTTGTTATTTACTGTTGATAATTACTTAGGATTTAGAAATAAAAGGTAATCTGAACTTTCGGAATGAGTTCTTAGGTTATGTCTGCTTTTTAACGCAATGATCATTGGATTTTCCTTTATAAGTATACATTTATTCCACCTCCGAAATTTTATTCCTATTTCTGTTGCAGTGATTTCTTTATTGGAGTTCGTCGTATTTTGTCTATTGATGCATTTCCTGGACTTTTTGAATGAACGATACCTTTAATACTTGGTGCTTGTATTCGTCTTCAATGGAATGCTCATATTTACCTGCTTTCAGTCTACATTCCAGTTTTCTTTTGCTAAATCCTCATATGCACCTCCATCTTTCTTAATTTTCCAAATACCACTTTAGCTCTTATTATACAAATACTGCGGTTCATTCATTTTTTTTTGATAATTTTTGTTCTGTTATTTTTTAATCAGGATATCACCAATACGTCCAGTTTTGTGCATTTTGCTTGTCTAACCACGCAATACAATTGTATATAAATATTTGTTGATTCCATCTTTTTTGAGTGATCTGAATTTCGATTGTGTTTTGCCGGTTTTACTTGCCCTTGCTTTTACTGCTTGTTTCTGATCTTTCAAGAAACTTATTAAAGTTCGGTCATAAAAGTATTTTATTTTCATCGATATCGCATTCATGTTAGATAATCAATCGGTGTGTCACATTTTGTGACCAATATACGTACATACATCCACACTCATAATTTCTGTCACATGTATTTTACACTATCCAAGTTTTATTTTTCTAGTGATCACAATTTGGAAAACATGAAACTATTTAAATAGTGGGCCGTGATTTTTATATGCACTCCATCTATGTAACTGGAAATTTAAATAGTCGAAAACATTGAAATTTTGAGGTTTAGCTTGGTCATAAGTAATCTGATAAAGAGTTATTCTCACTCGATAATATTAAAATGCGAAATTCTAAATAATTTCCTTCTGATAATTGTGGTGAGATAAAGTATATCAGAGATTCAATGGAACTGTCAACAATTGATTTTTCTGATTTGCGTAGGTTAGAAAGAATTTTTTGATAATTTCTATTGATTGAAGGAGTTTTATGTTAATTGTATTTTGATCAGTAAAAAACGGTTAAATAATAGCCATTTAAATTTGCATATTATGGAATGGAAATTCTTTTTGCAAGTTATAAGAATAAAGTATTCTTACAATTACCGTCATTGTTTACCTTCATTTAATCACAAATACTCTAAATTTTCATCTAAGGTTATTTCGATTTCTTTTAGTTCAATTTCTACTCTCGCACAGGATTTAGAAACTGATCTTTTCTACGTATACCTTTTCCCGATTGATAATCTAATAACCGAAATGGTGAATTTATTAAATGGATTTATACTCAGATATTTAATACTTATAATATCTATCGTTATGATTATGAGTTATCAGTTTCACGTACCTGAATTTCAGCATCATTTTGTGATAATCTGGAAAAAGAATGCTAATAAAAGATGTTGGGCAGCCTTTGTTGTATGATAGGTGCAAAATTTGAATCATTAAAAAAATCTCATCTTTATTTTATCGCTCATAATTCTGTCTCGAGAATTGAAATGCTTTAGTCTAAAACAAATGATTAGGGTCAAAGTTTGAAAATCGTATAAGCTGGAAGAAAGAAAAAATAATTTACTCATTTTCAATTTAATATTTACTTATTCCAATTTCTTATTCAAATTATTTCATTCCTGGAATTCATATCAACCTTTAATTGTCATTTTTATGATGATAACTTTTTTAAGGGTAATTTCAACGAAATTTTCACCTGTTAGCGATATTCCTAATACAGCTTATGTAAAACTAATTTTATATAATGCCAGTGAACGACCGATCGTATACAAATTAAAATGTGAAACGAAAACATCAATAACCGTAAATTCATTATTTTTTTTCTTCATTTTTTTCTATCCTTAATTTCAAAATTGATAATATTAATCAGCTATCAATTAGGTTAATACTGTTTGATTATTACAATAAAATTTATTTAGGCTGAACCAGGTGCCTCGGGTACAATACCTGCTCATGGGATTAGTTATTGTTTACTGATATGGCGTCGAGTACCGGAAGTGAATAGCTGGAAAGATGTAAAATCAACCTCAGTGATAATGATTACAGAATTCGAAGGTTCTGATGATCCAAGTATAAACGAACATACTGTTACAAAAGTGAAATGTATGTGGTGCTTGTCCATCTAATATATTCTTTTTATAATTTAAATTATCAATAAAAAAAAGATAATGATTTTATTTTACTAGAAGTGAGTGATAGTCAATTTCTGAATCAGATTGAACTAAAATTCAAATCTATTTTGCTATTTTATATTTTCTTTCTAATAAATGATATATTTATGGTACTAAAGTTGAAGTAGTAAATAGTAAGTATAAGTAAGTATACTATATAGTAAATATAGTTCAGATGAAATGCATTGTATTTTGTAATTGTGAATTATAAATTGTAGTTGTGAAAGGTAATTAATAATTTATCTGAAGCAAAATGTATTGTTATCAGTAAGTAATCAGTTAAGTTTTTTTTTTTTTGTTCAGGTCGTATATCATCATCAGCAGTCTGTAATAGTGCGAAACCACCGGAAGAATATGTCACGTTTAAAAGTTCCGTTGATTCGTCATCACCAAGAATATCACCGCGAAGTTCAAATCACGAGTCGAGAGTGATTACTCCAATTACTGCAATACAACATTTAACAAGTACATCTCAAACAACACAGCCGAAAAGTCTTATGAAGTAACTTTATCAAATATTCAGAATGAATCATTTGTTTCATAAAGTAAATGGAACTTGATAAAACATACTTATATGGATTAATTTTAACATTTCAAAAATAAAAAATAAAAAATGAAAAAACTGGAATTAACTTGAATATTAACCATACATGTGCATTTATTTTATCACACTATCAAATCGTATCAAAGATAATTCTATGAGAAATAGTGATTACAGGATGATAATATCATAATGTTCATTAATGAATTTTTTATAGTGTAAACAAACGTTCGTCATCGATCAGTGTTTCCGATGAGGCCACTGGATTTGAGATGGAAGCTAAAGGTACAGTTATCATTGCATTGATTATTGTAATCCTTATCTTATGCATTCGATTACTTTTGGGAAAAGACTGAATGGAAGACTGGAATAGATATTTGTTTCATTTATAAAAACAAATAAATTAATTATATTTTTTCGCCCACTGCTTTTGTACTCTGATAAAAATTACTAGTAACATGTTCCTTATCTCATTATCACATTATCAACAGTTATCAGTTGTCACTGCATGAGAAGTTGCTGTGAAAGAGATTGATTTATTCTTCGATCACGTTTCCTTTAACTTGATTAATTGCATATGTAAATAATTAAGCTAAATACCTTTCCAGCTAATAAATATATGAGAAAATAATATACATATAGTTAAACCAATAGGTTTATTATTTATTTGAAAAAAAAATTTTTTAATGTTAAATTTAATTTCCAGTCTGCTTTCAATTCTTTCATTACCTTTGACCTGAAAAATTTACGAGACATCAATCAATCAATCAATAAAAATACAAATACTTTGTATTTGAGATACTTTGAACCGGTTTATTTGCTAATTAATTTATAAAATTTATTTTTTTTTACTCTCTTAATGCAAAATATCGATTATCACTTTTTTAATTGAAGAAAGCAATCAATAATTTTTGAATTTAACAAATGATAGTTATTGAAATATATTGATGTCATTTTGAATGGTTCATTTATTTCTGTTTATTTTGAAAGTTTGCGAACTTTTTTTATTGATATGCAAATTGGAAGAAATGAAAAAGTTTCGAAAATAGATTAATTCCTGCATGTGAAAGTAAGAGAAGTATTTCAGGTAAGTGATACAAGTGATACTTGTAAACCCTAGAAAGTTAAGGAAAAACAAAACACGATTGATACGAGTTAAAATCGAAACAGAATTTTTTAGTATTTCTATTTTCTGAATAAATAAGAATCGTACATAATATAAATTTCATACTAATTTATTATTCAATATTTCCATTTCTGATTAATTTTAAATTTCAAATTTAAATTTAAGTTTGAATCCTTTAATCACGATATATTTTAGAAAGTTTTTTAAAGTATAATCTTTATGTTTATAATATTAAAAAAAATGAAATATTATTAATTTTAAAATTTATTTATTTAAAGGATTTCATTCTTACTCTTAGTAAATAATTAATTAGATTACATGAATAATGATTGCAACATGCTCAGATAGAATTTGAAAAAGTTGAAGTCATCGCTTTTTTTTTAAATTATCATCTAGAGCTAAACCTAAACTTGAAGTTTAAAGTTAATAATGATAATTTGATTACAATTTATAAGATTGAAAATTTGATCAGTGCATAAAAGTCAAGCATAAATTGGAGAATAATAGCATATTTATAATAAATTTACAACAATGTAACAATTTTAACGAAATCGTAAACCCTGAACAACAAATTGATAACATTTCAAAGGAAACAAGAAAAAAAGCCATGCTTGATCATGCAAGATGATAAGTGATAAATACAACTTGGAAATCCTATACATTGCATTTGGAAATTCTCATCTTTATCTTAAAAGATATACTGATATGATATAATTGAGCAAATATAATTTTTATCTAAGCTCAACACGGACGTGAGATTGACGTGAATCTGAATTTAAAAGGAAAAGTGTCCTCTGAAATGCTTCCTAGTGAGTTTTTGATTTTTGAAAATTCTTAATTAAGTATTTTTTCATTCTGAGACCATGAATGCAATTAAGATAACTTAAAAGACGTTGATCGATGATGTCGTTGATCGATTTGGGTGAAAATTTGTAAATTAAAAACTCATGTGCTAGCATTTTTGCTTTCATCACTGCTTTCACTTCGATCTTCATTTGATCCAGAACTGTTGATACTTTTGCTTGATGCTTTCAATTCGGAATGTTTAGGTTTCTTCAAAGGCTGGAAAACATAATTTATCTTAAATAATTAAAATTATCAGTCAAAATTAAAATTAAAATTAACAACCAAACTGAATTTAAACGTCAATATTAACTTTTTAAACTAATTTCAAATTTATTCATCACTTCCTACACGCATTGTTTAATGCTTGACAGTATTTCTAGCAATAACATAAGCTAATTTTTATCGCCTTTTTTCGTAAAGCTTTTTTATTTACTAATCAAAAATTATCAGTCTAGAAAATTTTTCTACTTTATTGCAATGATTAGCGTGAAAATATTAGAAATATGAATTTACGAAGTCAAAAAATTCAAATTTAATATTTTAGTACTAAAAAGTAATTCATTAAAATAGAATGGTTTGAAGATTGCTTCATTAAAATATAAATATATTGTATTTAAAAGTTACTTTCATAAAAGTAATTTTTTTCTTTCAATCCAAGAAACTTTCATGATTTTATTAAACTTTAATTGAAGTTATCTTACTTTAGTAAGCATATCGAAATGTTGTTGGCTTCACTTAACAGATACAAGAACTTACAATTTTACGCTTTTGACAATTTGTACTTTTCGGCGTCTCACATAACTGACACGTTGAACGACAATTCTCAGCCATAAAATCATCGAGAATTCCCGAGCATCTATCCTCTAGTTTCCACAGCTTACATGATACATGCCGATCATCGCATTCTTAAAAGTGGAAACTATCAATCCCTTTATCATTCCTTATCAATCAATGTTATTATTAAAATAAGATAAACAAAATAAATTTTTTACATCCAAAAAATTTTTTGTTCATCTTTTTTTCCTCTTGAAACCTAAAAATTAGCTGAAAATAAAAGAAAAGTCAAAAGGTTCAAAACCATTTGAAGTATTATACGAAGGGCGGCATTTGCCACATGCAGCGGCGCAAAATTTCGTCATGTGAAATTCATTTGTATGACAATCGCCCTCTTTAGCCCATTGCTCACAGCATGGCATTCGATTGAAGCAATCATTAAATCGTCGAGCTGCGTGTTGACGTGTAATTTCACCACGTATGACTGGTCGTAATTGAGTTTGTGGTATGAATGGCTTCAAGAAAAGTTCGCTTAGTTTGATTAGCTCAACTATATTTTGGATAGAAATTTTTAAAATTGCTTTTATAAATAAAAATTTTACAGCGGGCGTAGGTCCCGGTACACATCGTCCTCCTATACAAATACCATTGAAACATGCATCGAGTCCCTCGAAACCAGCACAAAGACCACCAAGTTTGACCTTTGATACACAGTGTGGTGACACTCGAGCATCACAGAAAAGATAGGGTGATCCACAAGTTGGCATCTCAAAGCTGCAACCTGGTCGTGAACCATATCGGTACATTTGTTCAGTGTATAAATTCGATAAACCTGAAACAGTTCAAAACTGTAATTATCATATACCATAAGTATCCTTACTTACTATTAATATTACCTATTGTATAATTTTTATTCATCAATTATCAACAATATTTTATCGTCAATTTTACTATCATTATCAGACCCGATAATATTTCGCGTAATTTATCAGTTATGAGATTTGATTATTGTACTTAGACAAGAAGTGAAAACTTTTGAAGAGGGAAATATATGAAAAGATTGTTTCTATCAGTACTGCACATAATATGTTAATGCTAAAGTATAAATTAGTAGAGAATTAATGAAATAACTGTTATCACTGAAGTTTTGAAATTAGCTAAACCACTCAACCAATTGTAGCATTTCATTTAAATATTACAATGATGTGTTTCCTAAACTAATAAAAACCGAAAGATATGAAAAAAGATTAATTAAGGAAAACGAAGAAAAAAAATTACAACTTCATCACCTGTACATTTCACTCATAAAAAAATTTTCAAAAATTAAAATTTTAAAACTTTACCTATTAAATCTTAATTCTGAAATAGACTAACAAGTTAATGAACTAATTAATACCTACTAAATCTTAATTCTAAAATAAACTTTTAAGTTAATGAAATAATTAATTTATTTTAGCCATTCTTGCCAAAAAAAAATACGTACTAGTATCATTTTTTTTAATAGGTATTAATAAGTATCATTTTTTAATCATACCATTATCAAATAGCAAACTTTCATTTCCTAAAAACATATCAATAAAACTATCAAACAAACCATCGCGATTAATTAAGTTGAATGGTCGCATAGGCGCATAACTGAAATGTTGCGAATCAGCGCATTGCTCAATATCTTGCGAATATTGCTAAAGTTTTAAGCTTAATTAATTAAAAGTAATTAGATAACGAGAAAAATTGCTATAAAATTCTTTTGTCTTTTTTTTTTTGATTGAATTATTTCTTCAAATCATTTGGATTATTCGAATAATAGAATTCAGTCTCATTTCATTTTCAATTTCAAACTGTTTATCAAACTTTTTAAATATTATCATAGGAATAGAAAAAAGTACAGAGAAGTTTCTCTAAATATTAATATGGAATAGAAAAAAGTTGAACCAGAAAAAAACATTATTCTAAGTTAGTCTAATTTATTGATTTTTTATTAGTCTAATTTAGTCTAATTTATTGATTTTTGTAAATGATTGAAATTAATAATTCGATTAATGAAATCATACATTTTCACGTGCCCAATGCGGTTGGTGAGTTTGTCGCCATAATTCCCAAATGAAATCAACAAATGCATGAAGACCGTAGAAGACGGGATCGTTAGAGGACAGTTCCGGTGGTTCCATATGTCCACCGATCCAAAGATGAACAAATGAATGCGTAAATTCAATAGCGAAAAATCCTGGCGGAAATGGACAGCCTAAAAAAGAAATAAATGAATTAAGCATAAATGCATTCTTATTTCTAAAATTCTTATTCAATGAATTTAATTTCAAAAAAGTTTCGAAATATTTTATAAATTTTATTTTATTTTAGCGGTGTAAAATTGAAAATTTACATATAAAAATTAATCGAATAGTTATAAGCTAACTTTTTTTTAATCAATTTTTCTATATAAAAACTTAATTAAAAACTTCTGATTATTCAATTAACAATTTAATATTTAGACAAATTGATAAAACGTTGGGTAATAAACAGTTTCGTATAATTCGTAAAGCTTATCAGTATTAGCAGCTTATCAATGTTTATTATCTATCAATTTGTCTAAATACTTTACTTGAAATACTTTACTCAAAGTCTTACAATAATAATTGTAATTTATCAATTAACTTATATTTATTAGTTAAATTAAGACAAAGTAGAATTTGTTTATTCGAAAACTTCACGCATACCATCCAATGGTGCAGTGTAAGCCATAACTTGCTCAATTTGTGTTTGTGACATGATTTGCATGATATCAAATTCGGTGAATAATTTTCCTTTCTCACCAAGTGCTCTAAAAATTCCAAGTTTTTTAATTTTAAAATTAAATATATTAAATGTTTTCAATTTAAAATTAAACATTTCATTCATCATTGATTGTTAAAACATTTTCTTAAGCTAAAACACAAAGAATGAAAAAGTTTCCATTGTTTGTCCATAAAGGATGAAACAAAGGATGGAACTCTTTCAAATTCCATCTTAATTTTCTACAAGAAATATAAGAAAATTCGATGTTTAATTAATTTTAAAACTTTCATTCATATTTAATATATTATTTTTTATAACATGAAATAATTGTTAATAATCATATTAGCATAAATTAATAACTGTAATAGCTTTCAAATTCATGAAATAATTATGAATTAGCTTAAGTTTTAAATGATAATAAATGATTAGAGTTAGATTTAATTAGATGCTTGATAAAAATTTTACTATTTATACCGAGAAATACTTGGTCTACCATCAACAGTACTCCAGAAAGCAAATGGTCCGGTTACCACGTTACCGAATCCATCCGTTTCACCGATAAAATACGGACTGAAGAAGATTGAATCCCTCGGATCCGGTAAATAATTATCTAAAACGCAATCCCAATACGGTAATGATACTTGCGGATCGATTAGGCGCAACGCAATTTCAAACCTATAATTCGAAATTTAAGATTTAAAATCTAAAAAAAAATAAATTTTCGTTTTTATTTAAAAAAAAACAATGAGTGGAAAATTTTAAGCAAAATTTGTACCGTTTTAAAAATTCACGATGCCATGGCAAAAATCCGGGTCCTGAATGTGCACCACTACCTCGACCCACCTGAAATATATTAGAATCATCCGACATTCTGAATCTAACTACTAAAATCCAAATTGTTAGCTTATCAAAAATTGAAATTTTCAAATTGGCTTAAATTTGACTAAATTTGACTGAGTAAAAAACAAACTATAAAAATTTAGCTGTGATTAAATTTCAAGTATTTTCGATCAGAACAAAATTTTAAACTTTAAACTTTAAACTTGAGTAGCAATTTTGACTTAAGCTAACGTTTTGGTGCTCGATCGTCATGCGATCGTATTCACCGCTTCGTTTTAGCATTGTTATGGCGTTGAAGAACCTGAGACGTTCATCTTCCGTAAGCATCCGGTATTCCTTCCGATATCCCAACGCCAAAAGCTGACCATTCGGTAGAATGCATTGATTCTGTGGTCCTATTGAACCCTTAAAACTTTTTTTATTAATTTACATTTTCAATTCAAGAAAAAAATACTCATAAAATTCAAACTCTCAGAAAAGCTATCAGAAATTGTCATTCAAAGGTTTGAAAATTTGAAGTAAAAAATAATTTCTTGTATAATATGCATGTGTACATATTAATTTGGAAAAATTTTTAAAAATCAATCAATCAATCAATCAATAAATCAGTAAATCAGTAGACAAAAAGATAATGAATTTCAATTATTAATTAAATTAATTAACCTGAAAGAATGGACATAAACAGTTGATCGTCATACAGTCATACGGATGGCTAGCTATTTGACCTCTTGCAAACGGACTTAACGGCGCCGGTTGAAGAAATTGGGGCGGAGTGGGTGGTGGAGGTCTTTGATCAGCCGTTTCACGCCTTGAATTACGAGCCATTTGTTGTAACTGAAATTTCAACTTGTTGATTTACTAACATTATTATTATCCAACCTTAATTATCCTCTAATTAAAAAACAGTTAAGCTAATTTCACCTGTACATAATTTATTTCAAAACAAAAGATTTCGTTAGATTAGCTTACAAATTTAAGAAATTTTAAAAGTGAAAAAATTGATTGCTAAATTATTTTGAAAATAAAAACAAAAAAGCTGAATGAAATTTTTGTAACTTATAAAAAGAGTAACTTAATGTAACTTAATTAAATAGCTTACCGTTAAGCATATTTGTCGAGCTTCTGGAGTTGGCTCTTCATTGCAATTTTGCATAAATGTTAACTGTTGAGCAAATGTTACAGTAAACAGAAATACAGTTGCAATACAATAAATTAATTTCATTTTCTAAAAAAGACAATTTTATTTTAATGCATGAATACGTGTTTACGTGTACTTGCGTGTGCAAAAATTAATTACTGTTAAATTAAATTCACTTTGTGAACTTTCAATTTTCACAATCAGACAAGTAAAGGTGTAGTAAAAGTTTTTTTTTTTTTTATTATAAAATATTTTAATTGAATAAAAGCTTTTTCTGATAAACTTCTAAAGTTTCTGATAAGTATTTATGAATTTCCAATACTTTCATCAGAATAATACATTGGAAAAATATATTCAATTTAATCAATTTAATCAATCAATCAGTTTCGCAAATTTGAAAAGACAAAGATTAAACTGAAGAATTTCTATTGAGAATTAAAAATAATTGGCAAATAAGTTATTTGAAATAAAAAAAGAGTGAAAATAAAAGTTAGCATTATGAAACTTATTACTTTAAAAAAAACTTTAAACTTTTGTTTTGAATGTAAATCTAACATTTTCTAAAGTGTCACTTCAAATTTCGGTCCAATACAAATATTCACTTTTTAACCTTTCGAGTTTTTATAAAACAAAAAGGAATCAAATTAAATAATGAAATAAATTAAAAAAACGGTAAAGGTACAACAGTGAATGAGGTCAACTAAATAATCATTACAATGTAAAAAGATGACCTTGCAATGCTTCATCGATACAAACAACTTGTTCATTCAACAATTTCCAGCTCAACACACATTTCTAATTAAATTAATTTTTTTTTAAGAAAAAAACTTCACTATTTTTTAGGTTATTTATAACAACTGTTTCATATTACGCTAAAATAACATGCACAACAGTTAAAGGTAGCAATATTGATTGATAGTTATGATTTTGTGCCATTTAGTCAAAAGTTGATTTAAGCTTATTACAAATGCAAACAAATAACATTTTTTCATTGCTGAAAATACTCGCAATTTTGCTTATCTAAACGAGAAAAAATCATTCTATGCTTTAACTTTTTAATTCTAGCTATTACCTTAATCCTAGAGTAAATCAACCTAATTCGTTTTCTTTTTGTTCCTTTTAAGTTGACAACAAATTTATAGGTAAAAGTTAAGGTGAAACTATAAATATTTTCAAGATAATCGAATAAGATTAAATTATGCCGTAAGTTTTATTTATTGGATAGAAATGGATCTGTTCCATACTTACTGTTAAAATTATCGATTTATCAAATATCAAAATCAATAATAGCGAGAAATTTACTGTATTTTTAAAATTTCTAATTAAGATAAATTACTATAATATATTACACTATCATCGATTTCTATAATATACTATCATACATATAATATATAATTTCTATAATATAATATATTGTCATCAACTTCTCATTCATTTTTTTCAGGACTGTAAAAGTTATTTTTAAGTTTAAATTAAACTTATCAGCAGCATAAATTTACAAATTTGATCAGAATTGATTAATTGAGAGTGTAAAATAGAAAGGAAACCTGTAGGATAAGCTTTCTGAAGGTTATATTATACTTAAATTTAATTTAATAAAAAAAACAGAGACGTCCTCGGAATGTTTGTTCTCATCTTTACCTTTTCTATTCCTCTTTACAATTTCTTTTCTTCTAAGCAAAAGAAAAAATACTGAAACTTGTTACATTCGTTGATAATTTTTTCTTTTTTTTGAATTTTCCATCAATGAAAAAATGAATGAAAGAAAAGAATTTGTAATTGTGTATTGTATTTCTGATTTCCGATCATAGCATCAAAGTGCAAATTTGGAATTTAAATTTACGACGAAAGTTCCTTTTTTCATATCATTTCATATATCAGTTATCGAGAAAAAATTGATTAGATAATTGGATAAATATTAGTAATTGCAATTTTGCAGTTTTTAAGTAAATAATTATTTGATTATCTTTTATACGAGTAGATAGTTTAACTTTGCATTTTCCAAATGAAACAATTATTTGATTATCTTTAAAACAACCTTAATTTCTTTCTTCGTTTTTTGCTTATACTTTTAGAAAAATACCGTAAAAGGATAACAACAGCTAAAAGAGTGCAAAAAATTTTTAAATATAATCAATCTTTGAAATTTCTCTATGCTATTGTTTTAAGCATTATTGTATAAACATGAGGAAGTGATTGAAATTTTAATGAAAATTTCAACCTTAATACTCTTTAGCGTAATATTTCTACCAGTCCCTATGCTTGCAATATTCTACGATCCAAGCAATTTGTTGCTTCAAAAAAAGTTCCGTAAAAAAAGTTTCGTGAAGTGTTTTTTGATTTAGGAAAGTTTGATTCGGTTTACTTCACGAATAATTTTGTTTGCGGGATTGTTCCTTGATTTGACAGAACAGTTCCTCGTTTTATTTGAAGTTGAAAAACAAGCCGAGGTAAATCTTCGTTGATGAGTTGGGGTAGAGCAATGAAGCACGAATGTAGAATACTTTGAAGGTTTGATAAGACTAAAACTTTGTTTACTATCCTGGTCTTTTATAGTGAGATTTCATAGGATGAAAATGTTTATATTTGATAAAATGAAAAATACGGGAAAGCGTTGAAAATAAAATTCGCTTGATAGCTTGAATTGTTTTCACGAGAAGGATTGTTATAGTCATTGTTGGAACTAAAGTTGAGTTTTATAATTTAGTAATTTGATAAGGTATCAAAAAAGGTAAATATGATAGTATGGTAATTTGATAAGTTATCAAAACAATTAGTAAATATGAGAGTCATAGGATTGAAATTTATATCATGAGAACTGTAATTGAATTAAAAACAAACTTACTGCAAGAGGAAATGAGATATGATAAGTATAAACAATAAAAAGAATTTTAGCATATTTGTCTGATTTAGTTATACAATGAATACGGTAATTTTAAAATAATTTTTAATTTTTAAATCTTAAATCTAAAAAATCTTAAACTTTGTAAGATAAATGTGACATAAGTGAATATATGTTTGGATTTGTTACAGTTCAGAATGATCGGAAAATTACAGTAAAATAAAAGAAAACAAATATTTGTTTGGCAAGAAAAATTGCAAGAAACAAAAATGAATGAATGTATTAAGTATAAGAAGAGACGTTTGGTTCCGCTTTTCGAACAAATCAGAAAGTATTTTCCAATCAAATCGTCGCTTGAGTACATTTATTTAAACAATGAAAAAAGAAAGGAAGAAAGAAAGAGTTCATGAAATAATATTATTTAGCTTAAATTCATAAAATACTCCTATTTAACTTAGCTTGATAATTCATGAAATAATTATATTTAACTTAGGTTAATAATCGTAACAGCTTAAACTCATGGAACATTCGTATTAACTTAAGCTAAAAATTCTAATAGTTTTTAAATTCATAAAATAACTATATCTAGCTTAAGTTGATAGCTTAAATTGATGAAGCATTGTATTAGCAGAAATTAATCAGCTCAAGAAAAGCGCCGAAAAACGAATATTCGTTGAAGCGATGGAATAATGAATTTTCAGCTGATACTTTTAATCCGGTTACTTTCATTACAATAATTCCTTAACAGGTTTCTCTCGGTGGAGGAGGAGAGGGGATGAAATTTAGAAAAAGGAAGAAGAAATGAATTCTTAGTTAAGCTTTTCAATTTAACAAAAGTTTGCTTTCAATTTTTCATTTCAATAATATATATGCTCATGTGGAACACTTCTATTTTCTTTAATATTTCGAAAATAAAATTTTTTTTTTGGAAAAGAAGATTTTTTGATTTGATCTTTAATTTTAACAAAGATTTTTCGTGTCTATTTTTCGATCGATAAATGCGAAGCCGTTAAACAGCTTACTTCTAAATAAATGGCCAGTTAGTTTTTTTTTTAAAGTAAGTAAATAAGTAAATAAATATTTTTCACTTATTTATTATATATTTCATTAAACCACTTCTGTTTGTATGTTCAAATTTTCGCTGAGATAAATTAATAATTTTCAATAAACATTTCAATAAATTCACCTTTTACTTACTTATGTTAACAGTCTCCGAGTTTCTTAGCTTTACTAAGCATTCTATTACTAACTTAATGAACTTTGAGAATTTGTATTCTTTAAGTTATTTTTACTTATATTGTGATTACGACCGCTGGAAATATTCAAAGTAATCTTAATTTTAATTCGGTTTCATGAAAAATTAATAAAAGCAAATATTTTATTTTTTGTAATATAAAATTTTTGTGATAGTTTTTTTCTCATACTTTAACTTAACAATAAAGCGTTGAAAAGTACTTACCTTATTAATAATCAAAGGAATAGAGCAAAAAATTAAAAGAAGAGATAATATCAATCACTAATTAGAATATGAACAAATATACTTTAGTGACGATCAATAACTAGGAATAGAATTCAATGTTAGCTGCAAAACATGAACTTTTCTCTAAGTTAATGAAATACTAAAGTTTTCAACGCTACTATACGGTGAAATGATAAAGTGAAATTATGAATTGAAAGAATCAAAAATACTAGTAGCCTGAATTCTTGATAACATTTTAGATAACGTGAAAGAAGAAAACTGGTTTGAAACTGATATTATCATATCAAAATTTATGCACTAATAGAAAAGTAAGCTGAACTTAAGGAGTGTAAGTAAATTTTACTGCGTGATATTTTACGTGATACTTGTAAGGTGATATCGATATTTGTTGAATGATAAATTGGGTGAGCAAAAGGTATGAACTATGAAATGAGTAAAACTGTGAAATAGTGAAAGAAACGAGTTAAACAATTTATCATTCCTAGAAAGAATGACGAAAAGGAAAGTGCAAAATACATGAGAGAAGTTCTTCTTAGGAGAAAATAGTGAAATCATAAAACTAAGATAACAGGTCAAAGTGCATATTTTATTCATATTAAGATTGTGTACTGATAAAAATTAATTATGTAGGCAATACTTGTGAAGAGTAAACTCTGAAATCTGAAAGTTAGTAAATTGAAAAGAAATGATTGCGGAAAAAATGAACTTTGAATATTTGAGTGAAAATTAAGCAAGATATGAAAGTGAGATAATTAAGTAGGATAAGTAAGATATGAATCCGAAACAAGTAAATTATTCTATAGAGAGTGAAAATTTGTATTAATTTTAAATGGTAAAATTATAAGCAAGATATGAATGATAGGGAAAATTAAATTAAATTAAATGATCTGATTGGACTGATCGAAAAATGGTAATGATCAAAAAGAGTGTTAATATATTTATATTTTCGTTGAAATTAATGAAGAATTGATCATATTCAAATAAGGTTTAAAAATGTGTGTTATTTAAAGTAAATAATACTTTTTTTCAGTTTTGATTTTAAACTTAACTTTACTAAAATTATGTTCGACTTTTAAAAAAAGTAAAAATTATTGTATATTGTTTAACTTGAATTGCAGAAATTTACCTTAAAATATTTCTCTCCAGAGTTTTAAATTTACCGGAGGAAGGAGAAAAAAATTATATATGAGTAAGTGTTCTGCAAAACTACAGTGATCATAGGAGTAAAAGTAAGGTATTTTGATGGAATCATAGTAAATAGAAGAAATGGTAAATTCTGGGTAACTCTTTATTTTCATTTTTGGCTAATGATTATGCATAATATTGTTGATTGATCTTTTGTGAGAGATAAAACTGTCAACATTACTCTATAAGGTATGAAATTTCAGGTGGCATAATGTATTGTATTGTATCATTATAAAGTTCAAATAAGCATTCACCGCAATATTTTAATTTTTTTTTAAAGATAAAGATTAGCTTCATAAAATCAATTAATCAATGGAAATTTAAATAATTAATTAATATATGCTTGCCTATGACATATTCCTATACTGCTAGGTATTATTGCATTTCTTTCAGAACTAAAATTTAACTAAAATTACTTAAAATTAATAAAAATGCTATGTGATAAGAGATATTGATTAATTTAACTGTCATCAAATCATTAGCACAATGATAACGCATCACTTCCTTTTCTTTCATCAAATTTTATTTTTCAATCTCAATCAATCAATATAAAAACTTTAGAAAATGACTATAATCAGTTATATTTAGATATATTAACTTACTTACTGGATAAAATTGAGTAAAATTCCAATTTTAACAGGTAAAAACGATTATAACAGTATAAAATACCATAGATGATATACTAGGTAAAAAGACTGAAGAAAGTTTTCCGGAAGCAAAGATGGAAATGTCAATGATGAAGAAATGCTTCTTTTATAGAAATTTCCTTTCAAAAATTAAATTTTTCAGCCCCGCCTCGAAGCACTTTTGAAATTAAACCACAAATTTTCGAACCAATTAGCTTGTTTTTAAGAAATTAAATGGTTGAAATGATTATTGCAATAAAAATTGAATGGTAAAAAGAAAAGAAAAGTTTGTTTTAGAAATCGACGAAAAATATTTAACCGTTCAACTTCGA
Source organism: Cruorifilaria tuberocauda (assembly GCA_013365365.1). Taxonomy (NCBI): domain Eukaryota; kingdom Metazoa; phylum Nematoda; class Chromadorea; order Rhabditida; family Onchocercidae; genus Cruorifilaria; species Cruorifilaria tuberocauda. The sequence goes on from JABVXU010000466.1 coordinate 32,838, forward strand.
TTACTTTAACTCTAACATTCCTTCTAAATATTATTTCCTTTTTTTTATCATCTTTTTTTTCAATTTTCATTTCAGCTAATGGACAAGGAACGATCATAATTGATTGCATACTTTTTTATTCAGCTCATTTATAAGTAATAGTTTATTTCAATTCCAATTTTAAGTTCAGTAGGAGAGAAAAATCGAAGTTTACAATGCTTGAATATGTGTGTGTTATCACAAAAATCGTTATTTCGATTACAATTCAAATAACTATTTATAACGATTGCGTAACAATTCCTCAATCAAAAATTTTTACATCATAATGTGGCAGAATGTGTCTGTGTGTGTGTTACGTTGAAAACTTGCTTTTTTGCATTGGAAATGAAAGAATGGAACAAACCTGTTTAGGTGAATTTTAAAAATTGATCCTAAAATTCAAACCATTCACTTTATAACAATTTGAATTTCCGCCTTCTTTTTTTCTCTTTTCCTTTCCTCTCTCTCTCTTTAATTCACTTCTTTTACACTTTTGTTTTATGCAAAACTTTCACTTTTCATTATCTCTTTATTTCCATACTTTCACTATAAAATGCATTACAAACAGAGTTCTCTCTGCATCTTTTTTACCTTTTTTTTTAACCTTTCACCTTACTGTTAAATATCATTAAATTTTATTTTTAAGTTTTTTTACTTCAGTTTTTCATCATTTCTATGATGAAATATAAGAAATCAATTAAGTGATAAGGTAAGGTAAGTAAATGTGGTAAGTAAAAGTACGCAAGCATATCTTTACTTATCGAATTTACTTACCTTACCATTAATTAATTTCTTATATTGATTTTCTTTATTTTAATTATCATTTAATCTATTTAATTCATTAAATAGCACACATTCAAAGCAAGTCCTTTTTAATTAAAAAATTTTTTCATATTTTTTGCAATGAAAAAGAAACTCAATAAATCATTTAAATTATAGTTACGTGAAAAATTTTTTCAACTTTTATAAAAGTGGTTTTGAACTGATCAAACTTTTTAAATATTTTCCAATCGATTTTCCAATTCCAGTCCAATTATCGCTTCTCATTATTTTTTTTTTTACTAATAAAATCTTAAAATTTAACCGAAAATTGCTTTTGGAAAATTATAATTGTTGGTGCAAAGTAATTTACTCTATTCAGATATCGACGAGTAAAAGTAGCGTTCGCTTCGTTTCCGGATCCTGTAACCATTTCTTAATTCTTTTCACTTTTAACAAATTCGGAATTTTTGCTCCTTGATAGGATTATGTATGCTAGAAATAGTTTTTCCTAAAATAATTAATAAGTTACAAGTAATGAAATAGTAAGTAAATAGCCGAATCATCATTATCATCTGAGTTGTTCTCACTAATTATTTCGTTGAATAAGAAAAAGCTAATTTCAATGTGTGAAATTGAAAACAAAATTTTTTTTCATAAAAACAAGCAGTCAAAGTGATATAATTAAATTAACTTAAATTTAAATTTTCCGGAATTTCGTTATTATTTATTTGGAAGGAAATTGCAAGTGAAACCTCTAATTTAAAAACTTTCCCTTAAATTTTCTAAAAACAAGCCGAGAGAAAACATATATCACTTTCGCTGCATATTTTACACAAATTAATAATTTGTTTTCAATTCCTGTATTTCTTGTCGTGCAACTTATTTTCTTCCCGAGAGACACTGAAAGTAAAAACAATAATGAATAAATAATAATCATGATATTATCTAAAAACAAGCTTAAGTTTTCTTTCTAATTTTCATATTTTTATGTTTGGACTTTATTTTTGTACAAAAATAGTAATTTACATTTCAAATAAATTTTACATCAAATAAATTTACATTTCTAAGATTTGATTATTAATTAGCAAATTTAAAATTTGAAAAAGTTTTGAAAATTTTTCTACAAAGTTGGAGGTGCAATGAAACCCAAAATACCGGTGTATTTTTAATTTCAACATGCTTTAAAAATATTTTCTTATATTTTGCAATTCGAACGTGATTTGATTATCACTGATATGTGATATGTTATCACTGTAAAATCATTGTAAAAATTCTTTTTTTGTAGATTTATTCAGTAATGGCAAATTTATTTTGGCGAATTTAGATGAAAGATCAGTGAACAGTGAAAGATCAATGATAACGTTAACTTAAGAGATAACGTAGATGAACTAATAACAGTGATAATAATGATAATAAAAATGAGATAAATTTCAAACATTGCTAAGATATTAAAATATTATAACTTTCTTGATAAGCTAAAATTTGAAAGATTTGCAAATTTTTAAATAAGTTAAAATGGTTGCAAATACAAGCACAACAACAAAGCACACTTATTATTAAATTAAAAAATAATTTAATTACTATTTGAGTTATTTAAATAATTAAATCTCAAGCTAACAAATTAATTTAGCTATTAATGATTGTATAATGAAATGAAACCTGAAACGAAACAGTATGTTACAGAGTTATGCAGAAATATTTAAAATTTAGCTGGAAAAATTTTTTGGAGCAATTTTAAGTTCAATTTAAGATTGAAAAGAAATGAGGAAATACTTTTTAGGAATGAAATAATTAATAAATATAATTATTAACGGAGAAGAAGCAGTAATTAGCAATAAATTAGCAATTAGCAATAATTCGTTTTACATGAAAGTTTGCTTTAAAATTATTTGTACTCAGATTTTAATTCAAAATGCATGAAAATTTATATTACTTAGTATTAGTATCAAGCCTAATTTAAAAGTAAAGATGATAAACTTACTTTAATGTATTTACAAATTTCTTTTCTTTGGTTGATTAATGGAAACTTTTTTCTTTAACTTATTTTTCGATGACGGAGACATTTCTGCTAAAGCATTTTTTAATGAACTATTTACTGCTAATAATGGTACCATCGAAGCACTTGGAGGAGTACCAGAATGTGAACGAGCCTGAATTATGAACCAAAAGGTTTCATTTTACCTGTTATTAATTATGAGAAAAATATATGAAATGTTTGAAAATGAATTAATAATTAGCAATTTCTATTTAAAGCCTTATTTTTACTTGTTTTTTAAATGTAATTTCATTAACATTATTACTTAACAACTTATCAATATTAATATCAACTTATCAATACTATCAACATTATATTATATAGTATTATAAAGTATTACAAGTAAAGTATTACCGTTATACTTTTGCTTTATCATATTCCACATTAATGAAAAAGCAATTACAACAACTTATCAATGTTAGCAATATATCAACTTATCACTATTGTCAACATTATACTTCTTACTGTCATACCTTTGCTTTATTATATTTCACATTAGTGGGAAAGCAATTCCCGAGAAATCTTGGTTAATTTAAATATTTTATGAGATTGTAAGATGTTTAGCTAACTGAATAAATTTCTTTAAAATTAAAATAGTCTCTTTTCTTTTTTTTTGAAAAAATCTAAAATAATACTAACCAATTTTAGAGTTGGACATGAAGCATTTTTTGGAGTGTTACAAAAGCCACATGATTGACGACAGTTTTCTTCCATGAATTGATCTGAATCACCTCGACACTGACCACCGATACGCCATTGCCCGCAGGCAAAATGACGATCGGCACATTCTCAAATAGCAACAAAAATTAACAAAATAACAAGGAAATAAAATTAAACCACAAGAATTTTAAAATTTAGCTAATCACACTTCACTTGTTATTTTGATTTTTAAAAATTAATTTTTCAAATTGGAAATAAGAGAAAGAGAGAGAGAGCGAGAGAGAGAGAAAGGGAAAGAGGAAAAGCAGAAAATAACAAGTATTATAATTATTCCATCTTTACTATTCCTAATTAAGGTATTACAATTGCTGTAATTTGAATATTTACCATTGCTTCTATTAAACTTAGAATTGCAAATTTGACATGCAGCTTGACAGTATTGTCGCATGTAATTGCGATTTTGACGGCATTCGCCTAGATTAGCCCAAACTTCGCAACATGGATGTCTATTGTAGCAATTTGTAAATTGCTGTCGAACCTGGCTCTGCGAAGTTTCTGCATTTTGTATTTGTGTTTGTGGTACAAAAGGCTAAAAATGCTAGCAAGTTCCTTTAAGAAATTTAATTTAGAAAAAAGAATTTCAATTTATACTTATCGAAAAAAAACTTTAAACATTTATCATTTCAGGTTTTAGAATTATCAAATTGTTGTAATTTTTATTCCAAAAAAATAAAACGAACTTTCGAACTGTTAGAATTTCAAGTTTATCAAGTAAGTAAGCCAAAGTAAACAGACAAGTTTTTTTTTACAAGTAAGTTACCGCTGGTGTTGGACCTGGCACACATCGTCCCATATAGCAAATCCCATTGAAGCAAGCATCAAAACCTTCAAAACCGATACAAATACCATTTAATTTAATTTTAGAAACACAGTGCGGAACACCGCGAGTATCACAAAACAGATATGGTGTACCGCATGTTGGTATTTCCGCGGTACAACCAGGACGCGGGGCATATCGATACATTTGATCTGTATACATATTGGATAGACCTGAAAATGATTCCTACTTTTAAAAATAAATTAATTCTGAATGATAAAAAATATCATATCAGAAATACTAAAAAAATATATCAGAAAATTTATTGCTTTCATTTCTTGAAAACAGCAAATGTCTTTTTAATTACTGAAATTGATTAATAATTCTAATATAGCGTAATTTTGTAAGTAAGTTAATTTAGAAAATACTTTATAAATTACCAATGAAGATTTCAAACTATTTACAGATATTTAGAAAATTTTCAAACTTGAAATATAAATTTAAATATTAATCATTCTTGTTGCCTATTTTAAGCAATTTCAAAAGCTTCAAAAGCAGTACTTTGTCATAATTGCTTTCAATTTTTTTTGAAATTATCCATTGATATTTTGCTTTTTCCTTTTTTTTCTTTACTCTTTATAAAAAGTTAATTTTTAATTTTGAAGAAAATTCCACTTATTTTTTGTTTTCCCAAAACACACAACAAAACTTTCCCTTTCTCCGAGATGATGCTATTTGTTTAAGCCGGTTTTTACATTTAACAAATTTCTTCCATACAGGTATTAAAGTTCCGCTCAATTTCCTAATAACATTCTTCTTCATTCCCATCAACTATTTTATTGGTAAATAATTTGATATTATGCTAAACTTGTTAAATTTAAATTAAATCAAACCACTTTAGTTCCATCTATTTTCACTTCCTAAAAAGAATCCATTAAAACTTTCCCTTTCTTGGAGCGCTATTTGTTTAAGCCGGTTTTCTTTTTTCCGCCATCTAAGAAGCACACTTTCACTTTTATCATATCATGAAAAATTTATTCATGTCAGTTAGTAAAAAGTAAATATTACCCAAGACTAAAAGTACTCATTCCTGAATAGAAATAAAAAATGAAAATTTACCATCTCGATTGTAAAGCGTGAAAAATGGTCGCATTAACGCATAGCTAAAATGTTGTGGATTTGCGCATGCTGGTATATCTGGTGGATAAGCCTATGATATGAAATTATCAAATTCATAAAGAATAATTAATTAACAATTTGAAGTATATTAATTATACTAAAAGAGCTTAAAACAATGCTTGGATATCTTAAGATTGTAAATCGAACAAAATAAATTATACTATAAACAATTTAATTCATACTTGAAAGTTAGTTTAATATTAAATTATACTTCCAATGGATTATTTTTAATAAATAATACTTTTAGATTTGAATTTATTTTAGTAATACTTTACTTGTAATGCTTTATAATACTTATTATAATTTATAATACTTGTTGTAATTTTAGTTATTACCATTCTATAACTAATATTTTACTTTATAGTATTTGTAATATTTTACAATACATTTATAGTTTACAATACTTGTAGTACTTTTACTTAATACTGTCCTATAACAATATTGGAATAATATTTTATCGATAAATGAAAATGGGACCAATTCTCGAGCCCACGTCGGCTGAACAATTTGTCGCCAAAGTTCCCAAATGAAATCAACAAATGCATGATGAGAGTAGAATATCGGATCATTGGATGATTGTTCCGGTGGTCTCATATGACCACCGATCCAAAGATGAACATTAGAATGTGAATACTCTAATGCATTATAATTTATTGGATATGGGCAACCTTAAAATAACTTAACTTTTAGCTTAAAATAAAATGCCAAAAAATAACAAATTTAATCTAAATTACTTTTTCCTTTTTAAAGATTTTTTTTTAATGCGAATTTCAAAATTGAAAATACATTAAATAATTGGAATTGATTCTAAAAATTAATTAATTATAAGTGAATTAAGAAAAAATTAAAATGAGGAAAACTGGAAACCTTGCATTGGTGCTGTATATGACATGATATTTTCAATAGCAGTTTGTTGCATTACCTGTGCTAAACTCCGTTCCGAGAAAAGTTGTCCATCACGACCAAGATTTCTGATAATGGAAATAATTTTTGCTGATTAAGCGGAAGTTATACTCAAATACACCAAAGGTGTATACTTTAATAGGTAACTAAATAAAATGTTGCAAAAAAAATTTTTAAATTTCGGATTAATTAGTCTAATTACTAACCTCATTATGGCATTACGTCCATCAAGTGTACTCCAATATGCAAATGGACCGTTAATAACATTACCGTAGAAATCAGTTTCACCCATGAAATATGGACTGAAGAAAATGGAATCGCTTGGATTTGGTAAATAATTATCCAAAACGGAATCCCAGTACGGTAAGGAAATTGTTGGATCAATAAGTCGAAGTGCTATTTCGAATCTGAACAGAAGAATCGAAGATCCGGAAAACGAAAATAAAATGAAATAGTCAAGTTTAAGTAAATGTAATACTCGAGTAATTTTTTTCCGGAATTCGAGATTGTTTTATTTTTTTGAATGATTCCAAGCATCTGATCTTTTCTAAGCAAAAACATTCAACACGAAATTTCCTCCTTAACTGACATTTTCAGGGAAAGAATAATTAAATTAATAAGGAAGTGCCTCTTAATGAATTCACGATGCCACGGTAGAAAACCTGGTCCGGAATGTGCGCCACCTGCTGCTGCAACCTTAGACATGATATCATTAACATATATTTAATTATATTTCCGAAGTCAAATTTTCAAAACAATTGAATTTCGGATTCTTACCTTTTCTAGAAGAAAATATTTGATTTTTTTATTTAATTTTTAAATATTTTAACGCGAAATCTAAAAAAATTTATCGAAGTTTAAATCGATCCTTTCTTTTTAAAATGCAATTTCATTTTCATCCAATTATCTTTCGAATTGTTGAAGAAATTGTAACGAACTAATCGATGTTCCATGCTAATCCGATCATACTCTCCCCTTCGTTTCAATGTGTTCAGAGCATTATGATACCGTAATCGCTCATTTTCTGTGAGCATCCGGTATTCCTTACGGTATGCCATTGCTATAATTTGCCCATTTCTTAGAACACATTGATTTTGCGGATCGATTCTACCCTGTAAGAAAATTTTTAGGCATATTGAAATTATAGAATAACAGGAATATTGATTAATAACTTCAAATTAACTTGAAATAATTTGAACATGAAGAACAATTCTGAAAACTGTATGAAATTTACCGCGAAAAAAGGACAAAGACAGGTAAGTGTCATGCAATCATATGGATTGCTTGCAACTTGTCCTCTTGAACCGGGAACTACCAAACCAGGTCTCAGATGTTCCGGAATACCGGGAGGATGAACTATCACTTGAGCTTGTTGTTCAAGATCTCTCCTCGAATTATTCGCTATCCTTTGAAGCTAAAAAAAAATAAATGGAACAAATTTTTTTTTACAATTTTTGAAGAATCATTTCGAAATGGAAAATTTAACAGCCTAATAACGTCGGCTTAACTGAAATAGCTCACGTTTAAACAAGTGGTACGAATCGCAGGTGTCGGTGCCTGATTGCAATTTGCAGTGAAACGAGCTGATATTTGGCTAAGTTGATTTTGGCCAAAAATAGATTTGGTTATGAATGTTAATGAAATGAATAATAATAGAAACCACATTTTGAATCTAAAATTTAAAATTTGTAAATTTAACATTTGTTACGTTTTTACGGAGAGCTTTTGTATTAATTACTTGTATCAATATTAATTACTTTGTATCAACTGATTTCCTGTTAACAGATTCCGGAATTAGGATTTTCCCAGTGAAATAATTAAGTTGAGAAAAGTTTTTTTGCGCTTTTCACATTAACGCGAGCACAGTGCTATTTGAATAATTAATTTCCCGATGAAGTGTTAGCTTTTTTTGATGGAAAAATTGATGACGTGGAAAATAATCATAAATTTTGTTTATCAAAAAAAGATTGAGTGATTAATTACGTAAGAAAAAGGTTCTAATATAATTTAAGCGAAAAATTTAACTAAAAATGTTGGAATTGATAAAGCTTTTGATAATTACAACTGATAATACATTTGAAAATTATTATTGATAAATTTGATTATAATGAATTTAACAAAAGTATGCTAATTGCTCTATCAATATCTATTAGATAATTTTAAAGAAATTTTAGCGATCAATTAACTTTGAGTAAAGTATTTAAGATAGTTGTTAGTCTTTTAAAAAACAGTTCTTATCAGATTTTTTAATTAAAATAAATTAAAGCAAAAAATTTTTCTTCTTTCACTTACCTTAGACAGTTCATTTTCAAGAGAAAGAACTTCTTTATTTAAATTAAAAATGTAAAAGATTTTTTTCTTGTAACTTCTATCTCGACAAAACTGTTGTAAGCCAGGAAGCTTTACAGATAGAATGATTGCAATCGAATCAGAAATATTAATATTCCCAAATTACCTTCGTCACATATTATCTTTCAGTAATAACTCTATTCATTATTAAGTATTGATGTGATAAGTTTTAACATTTAATAAATGATTTATCAATTTATTCAAAGAAATTTGAAATTTATAAGCTTGTAAGCTGAGGTACTTTCAATAATTTTGCTCCACGATTCCGAGAAAATTTGAATTCGAAAAAAATTTTTCTAAGTAATGAAATTAATTAATCTCTTTCT